>APFE030121081.1:202056-214259 GCA_000404065.3 Pinus taeda
CATCCTCATCCTTTCTTGAGAGTGCATCTGCAACAAAAATTTGCTTCCATTTTCTATAGATGATGTCAAAGTCATAACCCAACATATTTGTGACACATCGTTTCTGTTCTTCTAAAGATAATAGTTATTCTAAAAAGTATTTAATACCATCATGATCCATTTTTACCTTGAAGTGTCTTCCCATTCGGTAATGTCACCATTTTTTAAGTGCATGTAGTATTTCAAACAAATCCTTCTCATAAATAGCTTGCTTGAGATGTAACAGTAAAAATACCCAATCACCTACATCAAAACATTTTTCACTACGATGTTGATCTACTTGTTGTTTCATTTGATTTTGTACCAAAGTAGCGTTATCCTTTAAAAGTTAGAGAACTTGTTATTGATGCTCAATGTGATATTTCATTGCTTGAACCTTTTTCTTCTTGATATGTCTTTCTATCTTTAGATTTTGAGGAGTGGTAATTTCTTCCAATCCTTTACAAGATATGGTCGGATTCATTTCTTGATACTCAATGTGATCTTTCACTTCTTGAACATTTTTCTTCTTGATATGCCCTTCTATCTTGATAGTTTCAGGAGTGGTAATTCCGACAAATGAATTACAAGATATGGTTGGATTCATTTCTTCTTTCTCGATGTGATATTTCACTTCTTGTACCTTTTTCTTCTTGATATGTCCTTCTATCTTGAGAGTTTGAGGAGTGGTAATTCTTGCCAATGCTTTACAAGATATGGTCTGATTCATTTATTCTTTCTCTGGGATGGGGTCCTGTCGTATATCCTCTTCTTTTGATGTTTCTTGATCCATTTCTTCCTCCTCTTCATATTCTATGTAAAATAATTTCTTCTCAGCACACTTATGACCTTTAGTGCATTTGCTATCACAATTGTAACAAAACCCTTTTTCTCTTTTTTCTTCAAATTATTGTGGTGTAACCCTTGTAGGTTGTGGAAGGCTAGGAGAAAAACACTTCCATCTTTATAGTTGTGAGGGATATGCCTCCTGGTTTCCATAATTTTTCTTTCCACTATGTCACAAAGCCCTTTTACTCTTTCCAATTTTTGTGGTGTTTCTCTAAAGAAGGTGTTGCTCTTTGTATCCTCATAATGTGCTATCATTTCCTCTGTGAAAATTGACCATGTAAATAAGTTGTTTACGAGAACAAAGCCCTTCATACCATAAAAATTGATCCAGTTCTAAATATGAAGATGCAATACATACCTTTTGTAACAGTGGTACACCATGTAGATCAAAATATTGCTCCATCTGAAGTATCCAATTTACCGGATCCTTGCCATCAAACTTCCTCATCTTGCTTTTTCTTGATTTTAGGAGCTCGATATTGAAATGACTATAACTCTGTACTTTCAGATCTTTAAATTCTGAAATTGTGAACTACAATAGCTCTCTATGTTCTCTTTCCAATGGCACCAGTCTGATTCAAATTGGATTCTCCAAGGAAGAGTCATGCCAAATCTCCCACAGTGACCTGATTATAGACTAGTTCAGTAGAGCGAACTTGTACGAAGTGTCACGTGTCACTGTTTTGACCTTTGGTTCTGAAATATATATATATAAGAAACTACAGTCCGTCCTCTTTTTGTACCTTCTTACAAAATTTCAATCCAATGCTCAGAACGAAAGTTATGACGTGTTTCCCCAGATCACCTGTTTGGATTGTAATTCAAGAGTCTGCAAAAAGACCAACTTCCTCATATCATATCTCCGAAAATATAGCACAAAAGGCTCTGAAATTCAGACCCAAGATTCAGCACAATTTCTTCTCAAATGGTTTTTTTTTATCTTCTGAAACGTCGCAGAAAAAAAGTTATAGCGAAAATGCCACGATGACCTGTTTGGAGCAGCGAAACCCTAGAATCCAAAGCTCCGATACCAAATGTTATGGAACCAACTCAAGAAAAAGATATAAAAGATAGATCAACGCCTTAAAATTCAGCCTCTTCGAGGGGGAAACCTCCTTTACATTACATAAATGAACAATTCTTCGATGATACAAATGAAAAGACCTCCTTTCTATATATAGGAGTCTAAGGGGTCATAACATAATCAGAGCCGACATAACAATAATAATGTAAGGGCACAATAATAACAATAGTGGGCTTCTATGGGGCACAATAGTAACAATATGGGTACTTCAATATAATGAATGGGTTGTACTAATAACAATAAGGGGTTACACTAGTAGTATAGGGGCCTAACATCAAACTTTCAAAATCATTACCCCCAACTAAAAAAGTGAAATACATTGAGTTGCTTAAATAATTTTAGGATGTCTTTGCTTGGAGTTATGAGGACCTCAAATCCTATGACACCAACATCATCTAGCACACAATTCCTATTAAAGAAAATCAAAAGCCTTTCAAACAAAAACTTAGAAGGATTAATCCTTTCTTATTACCTGCAATTGAAAAAGAAATTCAAAGGATGTATGATGCAAAAATAATTGCACCAATCAGATTTTTTAATTGGGTCTCAAACTTGGTGCCAACTAGAAAGAAAACTAGTGAGATTAGACTCCATGTGGATCTCAGAAACCTCAACAAGGTGTCACTAAAAGACAATTACCCTCTCCCCAAAATGGACCACATTTTACAGAGAGTAGTTGGATCAACCAGAGTCTCATTGTTGGATGGGTTTTCTGGTTACAATCAAATCTTGGTTCATCTAGATGACCAACCCAAAATTTCCTTTACTACTCCTTGGGGTACATTTATGTATGTGAAAATGCATTTTGGGCTAATGAATGCATGATCCACTTTCCAGAGGGCTATGGATATAGCCTTTGCAAAAGAAATTCATGATTTCCTTGTGATAAATTTAGATGATATTACTGTATTTTCAAAATCTAACAATCAACATTTGGATCATCTAAGGAAAGTTTTTATTAAATGTAGAAAATTTGGAATCTCCTTAAACCCCAAAATGTTTTTGTTTGGGTTAAAAGAAGGAAAGTTGCTAGGTCATATAATTTCAAAAGATGGTATAAGAATATACCCTGCTAGAATAGAAGCCATCTTGCAAATAAAAAACCCTAGGAAAATTAAAAAGCTACAAACTTTCTTAGGAAAAATTAATTTTCTTAGAAGATTTATATCTAATATGGTAGAGTTATTTAGATCACTAAAAAACATGTTGAAAAAGGACTCCACCATAAAATGGATTGTTGAGGCTAAAATATCCTTTGAAGACATTAAACTAGCCTTGACTAAAACACCTGTGTTAATCAGTCGTAAATTTGACACAGATTTCATCTCGTTTTCCTTTACTTCTGAGCACACAATTTCTGTAGTTCTATTGTAGAAAAATGACCAGGGCTATGAACAACCCATTGCCTTGTTTAACAAAGCCCTGAGAAATGCCCCCTTTAAGTATAATATAATGGAAAAACAAGCCTTGGCTTTAGTCAAAGCCATTAAGGACTTTAGGGTATACATCTTATATTTTCATATAGTAGCCTACGTTCCTAATTCAGTAGTTAAAAACATCCTAACTCAGGATGGTCCTGATGGAAAGAGGGGAAAGTGGATCACTAATATTTTAGAGTATGATATAGAAATCAAAACTACTAAGTTAATCAAGGGCCAAGGTTTAGCCAAACTCATGGCTGAATCAAATTGTCAGGCCTTGGATATAAGCTTTATTGCAGCAATAGATAATGAAGAGGAGATGGCGACTCCACTAACTAGCTAGGCCTTTATCGAATCACCTTGGTATATTGATATTATTTATATTTGACTAAATTTACAAGCTCCTCTTGAATTATCTAGGACTAAAAGAAGGTTTTTGAAGATGAAATCCTTGAAATTTTGTATATTAGACAATGCTCTATTTTGGAGAGATCATGAAGATATTCTTCTCAATTGATTATTAAAAGATGAAGCTGACAAGATCTTGCAAGAGTTTCATGCAGGTGACTATGGAGGACACCTTTACTGGAAGATCACTGTAGATAAAATCCTTAGAGCTGGTTTCTACTGGCCTACCTTGTTTGCTGATGTCAAAAAATATGTGACCTCCTGTCACAAATGAAGTCTTACCTTTACCCCTCAAGCCAATCTCTGCAGAAATACCTTTTCAACAATGGGGTTTAGACTTCATTGTTGAAATTCACCCACCCTCCTCTACCTAGCACAAATGGATCCCCACAGCCACATATTACTTCACAAAATGGATCAAGGCCATATGTTCGAGGCAAGCCATAGATACTGTTATCATAACCTTCCTTGAAACCAATATTCTATCAAGATTTGGATGTCCAACTAAGCTCATTACTAATAATGCAGTAGCCTTTAAATCCAAAAGAATGATAGATTTCTACAATAAATACCATATCACTCTTAGCCATTCCACAACCTATTACCCTTAAGGTAATGGACTGGCAGAATCCTCAAACAAAAGCCTAGTAAACATCATCAAGAAGTTACTAGAGGACAATAAGAAAACTTGGAATAAAAAGCTAGTCAATGCCTTATGGGTAGACAGACTGACGACTAAGAAATCAATTGGTACTCCTCCCTATCAACTAGTTTATGGGATGGAAGCTGTCTTTCCATCCTCTTTGGGAGTACCAGTAATGAAGATACTTCAAGAATTGCAGGTTGAACCAAATAGTATCTAAAGAAGAATCAACCAAACTATTCATCTAAAACAAACCAGAGAATAGGTCTATGATAAGCCTCAAGTTGTGCAGGAAAAGATTTAAAAGATTTTTGATAAGAGAACCATGGCTGAAGATTTCTACATTGGTGACAAAGTTCTTAAGTGGGATTCAAGGAGGGAAGACAATGACAAACACAGGAAATTTGATTTCCTATGGAAAGGTCCCTATGTCATTTATGCTTATAGAGGAAATAATGCTTTCTTCTTGAGAGAAATTAATGGTACAGATGCAGAAGGTGGGCCAGTGAATGGTTGAATGCTAAAACATTACTTTGAACCAAGTTACTAATTTTCATTTCCCATTTGTACATACTTTATTTGCAAAGTCTAATTTGGATTGGATGGTTATCTTTGAAGTTTAAGCCCAAAGAGAAGGCCCTGATCTTTAAAAGGATTTACTATCATAAGTATCAATAATGAAGATTCACAGAAGGACACTTTGCAAGGTAACATCAAAAACAATTCTAAGGCTACTGATCTTTAGAGTTCTTGACATTTCACTAGAAAATGCCATCCCCAAGTGGAGCCACTGTTAGGTTCCTATACCAATAGGAGTCATAATTTTGAATGACTAAGGTTAAGCCTTGTAATATTGTACATACCTTTGCTTTCTACAAATGTTTTCCATATTAAAAAATAAAAAATGTAAAGAGGGTATGTCCTAAAAGAAATATCAAAAGACAAAAAGAATAAGAGAAGGTCAAAAAATGAAAATATATGAACCCCAAAAACAAAAAGATACCATGAAAGTGTGCAAGTCTAAATGCCACTACTATTTACTTTTATGCTTAATAATGATTGTGTGCAGCTTGTTATTCATGCCAATCCATGGTAATCAAACTATTTAATCTTGGTTATTTCACGCTTTGAATTTTATGTTTATAGTTAAAGAATAAAATCTGAACAAACAGTTTAATCTTGGCAAATCATTAGATAGGTAGAGAAAATAAAAGGAGCTTATCAGTTTAATCTGAGCCCTTGGATGATATAAGTTTAGAATTAGATAGATTACTTTTCAAAATAAAAATGGATGATAAGGGTTTGCTAGTCTAAATTCACCCAAAAAAAATTAAGAAAAAATGGTAGGGTAAGTAATGGGTAAGTAAAAGAAAAGTTGCTGAAGTATAAAGTTGACTGGATCAAAAAACATGCATCATGCTTAGACACATATTTCAATATGTATGATCAATTATGGAAGCAAAAGCAAAGGTTTGCAAGTTAATTTGATTAACTCCCCCTCATTCATTTTTCCATTACTTATTAGCTTCCTATCCACAAGTATGTTCTAGTACTTTAAATCCTTCAAGTCAAAGAGGCTCAGAGCATTTCTTTGATGTTTAGTGGGACTAGACCCTCGGATTAATGACTTATGGACATTAAGTGTTAGAATCCCCTTCATGAAATTCATTTCCCCCTCATTACCCTAATAAAACCCCTTTTCCTAAGGATAAACTTCATTTGCCTAGGAAAAGTAAAGCAACCCCCATGTTAAATTCTATTTCATTCAAAAAACCCACAAAAGTGTTTCATCCTGAGTATGAAATATATGTGAATAAAATGCACAAATTTTATATTATGCTAAGGGTATGCTCACTCCGCTCATTTCATATTAAGTTTTAACTTTATTATATAAATCCCCATATACCTTTTCCCATATATTAATTAAATCCCCATTAATAAAAATCCCAACCCTTAGTTTTAATATAAACTATATAAATTACACCATATTCCCGACAAAATCCATTAAATACATCACTGCGCGGTAGGGTTAAGCTAATCCCGTCATTAAGCCTCGCACGATCGATTAAAATTCGTGATTAAATTCTAATTAACCCCAAACTGCCGAAGATTAAAGCCCTGGGCCCCCCCCGACACCTCTGCTTTTATTACATGCACACCTCCCTTGCCCGACTGCTGTCCGATCACCATCCCCCACATCTGATAGTCCACAGTCATATCGGCTGCACCCGACGACAGTCCTTTACTCACCTGATAAGGTGGCTTTTCCTGCCCCCTCGACTACTACGTGTCAATCGCTGGAGTAGATTGGGTGACCCCTCCTCAATACCGCCTCCTCCACAAAAGCAGTGTGATGGCCTGAGAAACCACCTCCCCGCTCAACCCGATAAACCACCTACTATTCATTTATAACTTTCCCGCCAAAAATTGATAGTTGCTTAATAAAATGGTTGACAAGCCCTTTTTTTCCTTTTTTCGCTTGTTTTCTTTGTGAACCTCTGTGAACCAGTGCGATTCCTGCAAACGTTGAATTCACTAATTGAACTCCAAATTCACGTTGCGGAGACCCCAGTCAACCTCTTAGTTCGTACTAGAGCCATTCGAACTTCTGTAGCTGCTGTGAACTCTAAATTTGAAGATAATTCACCCAATTCCAGGTATTTCACCATGAATTACCACTCAACCTTTCAAATTTGAAAACGTTCAGTCTGTAAAAGTGTTTTAGTTAAGTAAAAATAATTAAAATTACTTCAAATTTGAAAGTCTGTTGCCCAAACCCTTCTCAAAACTACCAGTTTCCATCAAAACCTCTGATACAACCCTACACTGCCAAATTAAAATCCACAAGAAATAAATTATGGCTGCCCCTATCACCATGGATGTCAGACCTATCACAACTCCTCATTTCAACCTAGACCACCTCCCCCTGGCAGACAGGGATTTTCAAATCAAAGATACAAGTGCATATGGGGTCCTGCTCAGACTTCATTGTTTGAGTAGATATAGATATCTGAACCATTTTGATGACATTGGTATTTGGGAATCCAATTTCCCTAAGTACATGTGTTTCCTGAAACTGCCCACATATGCCATACCTGTTACATTCCCAGCGAGAGAGCTGTAATGTCCCCTCACCAGAAAGTCCTGTTTACCATCACTGCTGAATTAATCAATGAGATGTTACAAGTCCAACCAGGTCCAAACCTGACACCACTCTCAATTGGAGATTTGTTAGACCAGTACACCAAGTTGAGTCCATAAACAATGGCCCAATTGTTCCAAACTTTCATTGTAGAAGAGCAACACATTCCCAAAGATGCCCCTCCATATGTTTCTGCCATTTTCTTTGAAAAGGGAAAGCATATTATCACTATGATATCATGCATTTTGGGCTGCACCACTGATGAATTTGTTGATGAGTTTATCCTGGCCTTCATGTCCATTTTCACCCCAGTAAAGCCTCCTACTACTATATACAATTATGCCCAGTTCATAGCTGAAAGGATGCATGAACAATTTACTAGAATGCACAATGAGAGAGTATTCAAATACTCATTTGTACTATATCATATGTTTTTGTATTACCAGTCAGATAGATTTCCCTTTACCCTCCAGTAGCTTGATACCAAAGGCCAGCCTAGGTCTATCATATTTTGGACACCATTGTTCCACAAGTACTCATCACCATACACTTACACAGACTTCATTGACTCTTTTGTCCATCCAGTCATGACTATGCTGACAGGAATTCCTCCACCCAAATTAAGCCAAGATATCAAAAGAGTCCTCTAGTTGTCCAAGAAAAATAAAGTGGGAGATTGGTACCTTTACCAAAACCACACTAAGGTAAGAATCTATGGGTGCTAGCTTGCCCCATACAAACTCTCCAAATACCTCCCCATGATGTTATTTGCTATAGAGTACTATAGGAAAATAATGAACTCTGATGAAGTTAATTTTGTATCAGCGAAGAAAAGAACACAGTTCAAAGTCAAAAACTAGTTAGGCCCCTTCATTTGCAATTCTAGAGAAGCAGGGTAGAAGGAAAATTTGATTCTACAACAAATGAAGTTTTAAAACAATTTCATGTGGAGATATGACCCTTAGGGGTTCATGACTAAACTTAGGAAAAAGGTCAAATTTGGGCCTTACATTCATCACCCCATACCAGAGATTGAAAGATATGCAAATCAGTCTGTGGTTGCAAAACACTCTTGTAGACAAGGATAGTACAAAGGTAGCTATTGAAAATACCTTGATTGATCCAGAGAGATAGCTTGATAAAAGCTCATTCCTGCAGGTACCACAACAAGAAGCAACGATGAGTACCCCTATAGTTTTACTGACCCCTCAGAATGAGGAAATAAATCACAAGAGGAACAAGGGAGGAACTTCCACTTTAGGCATGGACACATCCAATGTGTAGTATGAAGGTAGCCAGAGCAAAAGGCCAAGGCTCAATCCTGTTTCAAAACAGGAAGACACAAAAGGCTCAGTAGAAGTGACTAATACTGAGTTTGACATGACCAGGCGCATAGATCCATCTAGAGAAACTCAAGAGGCATCCACATCATAGACTCAAATGTTGGAAAGGAAACTTAATGTAGAAGTCTCCTTATTTAGCAGGCTTGCTGGTAAAAACAAAGACATTAAAGACAAGTATAAAGAACTTAAAATGAGAAATGAGAAACTGAAGGCACAGTCTTATGCTCAGTATCTCAAGCTTACACCTACAAACAAAACTAGATTGATGTAAGCTTTTGACATCAAGGAGGGAAAGATGCAAATGTCTTTCATAAAGCCAACTGTGCAACCAATAAGGACATCAACAGATTATAAAAATATTGATTTTGAGGTATTGGCAAGGGATATTCATCCCATTGACCAAATTGAATTCCAAAAACAAGATGGAGAAATGATTTAGTCCACCCTTACAGGTAAAGCCATAACTTCCCATCAACTACAGAATTCTTTGACCAATATCTCAACTCAATATCAATTAAAGAAGGCCTCCTCATAGGCTAAGGATACCAGAATCAAGTCTTTGGAAGATGTAGTGATTGAATTGGGACATGATCCCAAAGACATCAAAGCCACTGAGCAACTAATTAAGAAAAAGAATGATGACATTGCAGCAGTTAAAAATCAATTGAAGATACCTCAACTGCAACATCTCTAGACACATGAAGTCTTGGAGAACCAAACCAGGCATGAAGAGTTGATGGACTTAGTCCTCAAACGCAATGACCAGTTAAGGGAAACAAAGAAGGAATTGGACACTTTAATTCAATCGAAGAAAAGTGATATTGCCACTACATCAGTAAATGACATCCCAACAGTCTCAATAGTTGTTCCTTCTACATTGGCAGCCTCATTGGCTCCCACAACTCCTATGGCCACAACAGAACATATTTCAACACAGTCTACATCAGCAGAAGGTACATTAGATGAAGCAGCAAAATTGGTTAGAGCTATGGAGGAAATGTCCATACAAGCTACAGAAATGAATAAGCTGAAAGAAAAGGTCATAAGCTTGGAAACTAATTACAAGCTTGCCAAAATCATGCACAAGGAAGAACTACAAAAGGCTTCCTGAATGAATGAGAGATTAAAGGCCATGGAGAAGGACCTAACACTAAAAGAACCTCTTAGACGAGCTAAGAAACTACTATGGGCCAATATCATTGAATCTGTCAATGATATTTGGCCATCTATTCAGGTAATTTTTGAGCTAATAGATCTAATAAAGATGGCTATAGAAGCCATCCAAAAGGTAAAAGAGGAACTGGGAGAGATGCTCGAAGATGCCACTAGAATCATCCAATTCCTTAACAGTAAAAAATAAAAATAGATATGAGCTTTAGGAATTGGATAAATAGGATAGAACAGAAACAATTTTGGAGGTAAGGAAGGTCCTTTCCAAGAGAAACTTGATATTAAACTTGGAAGACAAGTGCCAAAATATGCAAGTATCCATTGATAGATTAATGGCTAAGTTTCAAATTTTGAGAGAGAAAGGGTTACCCAGTCCCTTAGTCATAAATGACAAGGTCATGACATAGCAGGATTACAACAACAAACTCAGAGAGCTAGCAAAAGAACACACCAATACATCATCAGTCAAGGCATTGCCAACAGGCAAAGTGCTTTATTAGACATATGAAAACTTATTTTACCTCCAGCATGAGCTAAAACACTTGTTTGTCAATAAGCCTACTTTTTCCAAGTACACTGAGGTAGATGAAATATACAGAAGGATGCTAAAGATCCAATTACCTAATGCTGAAACATGGGAAAAATTGTCTAATTTACTGTAAGAAAAATGCAGTAAAAAGGTAAAAGTAAAATAGCCAGGTAAAAAGATGAAGACAGGTCAATAGAGTCAAAGAGTATCGGATGAAAGCCAAAAGTAAATGAAGATAACAATGTGAAATATCAAACAACAAAGCAACACAAAGGGCTAAATAAACCATAAAGGCCAGCAGTACCAAAATAAATGGGACAGTATCTTAGAATTTGTTTATTTACAGTTTATTTTAACAGTTATGTTGTTAAATTTTGCAACTAGGGCCAAACTCCATGTCATATTATTTATGGCAGCTAATATTTTTATTGGATCCCTCTCATTGAGAGGCGTAGGATTGATCTAAATATCATCCGATTCTGATAAGTATTTATGAAGTTATGAATTTATTTATGTTATGGACAAATTATTAAGCTGGCTAGCAAATTATGTAGGCTCAGAAGCCCAACAGTCATGTCTATTCAACCTCTATGTTTTAGTATAAATAGAAGAGGACTTCAAGTCATTTCTACACACACTTGGATCTTTTCCTCTCTCTACTTGTATTTGGGTTTTAGTAGCAGGAGAGATCTAAGGAAAAGTCGGAAAAGCTGGAAAAGCCGGAACTATCAGAAAAGCTAGAAAAGCCGAAACTGCCAGAATAGCTGGGAAAACCAGAAAAGACAGAATTGCCACGAAAGCCATAAAATCCAGAAAAGCCGAAACTACCAGAAAAGCCAAAAAGGTTGGAACAACTGGAAAAGCTAGAACTGTCGGAATATCTGGAATTGCCGAAAATGCCAGAAATGAAAGAAAAGCAGGAAATACTAGAAAAGCTGGAAAAGCTGGAAAAGCCGGAACTGCCGGAAAAGCCAGAAATACCGGGAACTGCCGAAACAACTAGAGCATCTGTCTCTGAAGGAAGGCAGCATGGTGTATGAGATCATGGGTAACATGATAAGTATCATGATGATATGAGCATGGACAACCTAATGATGCATGATGATATGAGCATGGGCAGCATAATGATGGATGAGATCATGAGCATGGGCAGCTTGATGATGAATAAGATCATGGAAGATGCAGTATGATGAACAGCATGAAGATGAGAGAAACATAGTCATCAAGGTTCAACACGTGTGACAGTACAACAAGGTGTCACACGATAATGTGCAGCAAATAGATGAGATGCAGCACTATGATAGGTGAACGAATCACCTTAGAGAATCAGTTGAAGCAATATGTCTTCAACTGATCTCATGCCAATATCAAAAATCAAAGTGATTGACTTCTATTGTAAATTTACTATCTCTTTCACTTTCTCTGTTGAACTTTGAAGAACATAAAAGAAGAATTGATCAAGGGTTTCCCCACATTGTGGGGTTTGTCCTTGGCTAGCACCACATCTTGTGTTCTCTTGTCTTGGCTTGTCTTCTACGATTTATATTTATGTTCTATCTGTAGTTTACTTTATGCTGATGTGATTGCTAATGTGGA
>APFE030121081.1:225175-239511 GCA_000404065.3 Pinus taeda
ATAAAAATAAAAATAAAAATAGTAATAACCATATTTAAGAAATAAAAGAAGGAAATTATCAAAAAAATTAGCATGCAGACACATGGAGGGTGGGCATGTAGCATGCAGACACATGGAGGGTGTGCATGTGGTTTTCCTTCCAATGTTTTGTTCTATTTAATGAATGATGAGGAGGATGGGAGGGGTTCGATCATTCTGAGGTTCTATCTTCATTCTCTTGGGAGAATACTAAGACTTAGGAATTCTGGCAGTAGTCGTTGATTGAGGGCTCGGGGGTGGCCAGTTGTAGCAGAATCCTGCACAATTGAGCCTACGGTTGGGAGGAGAGTCGTCCCAAAATATTGTGGTCACTTCGCAGCCGGAAAGTACAGATATAATTTCATTGAAAGAATTGTTTTTCTTTTGACATTAATTTTAGTTTTACTTGTGCTGTTACACATTGACTTCCGGTCGGTTGAGAACTAGTCTAGGGCTAGTGGTACACATTCTAAGACTGACTTCAGGTTAGTGGAGAATGGTATGACACATTCTTGATCAATTCTTCTTCTTCATGGTTCAGCAGAGCTAAGTTGAGCAGAGAAAAGCCAGCAGAGCTGAGAAGAGCATAGCAGAGCCAGCAGAACTGAGTAGAGTAGAGCAGATCCAGCAGAGCCAATAGAGCTGAGCCAGCAGAGCTGAGCAAAGCAGAGCAAAGCCAATAGAGCCAACAGAGCAGAGCAAACCCAGCAGAGCAGAGTAGAGCCAATAGAGCTAAGCAAAGCAGAGCAGATCCAACAGAGCTGAGTAGAGCTGAGCAGAGTAGTGTAGGGCACTGATGGAAAATATAGTACAGTTGGACATATGGATCAACAGATGGAGTTCTCCCTAGTTGAGAGGGAGTGTTAAAATTGGCAACTAGGGCCAAACTCCATGTGGTTCATATTATTTATGGCAGCTGATATTTTTATTGGATCCCTCTACTTTAAAAGTGTAGGATTGATCTAAAGATCATCCGATTCCGATAAGTATTTATGAAGTTATGAATTTATTTATGTTATGTACAAATTGTTAAGTCAGCTAGCAACTTATGTAGGCTCAGAAGCCCAACAGTCATGTCTATTCAACCTCTACGTTTTAGTACAAATAGAAGAGGACTTCAAGTCATTTCTACGCACACTTGGACCTATTCCTCTCTCTACTTGTGTTTGGGTTTTAGTAGGAGGAGAGATCCTAAGGAAAAGCTAGAAAAATCGGAAAATCCAAAACTGTCAGAAAAGCCGAAAAAGTTGGAAAAGTCGAAACTGCCGGAAAAGCCAAAAAAGCCAGAAAAGCTGGAAAATTTGGTACTGTCGGAAAAGCCGGAAAAGTAAAAACTGCCAGAAAAGTTGGAAAAGTTGGAATAGCTGGAAAAGCTGGAACTGCTGGAAAAGTTGAAACTGCTAGAAAAGCTGGAACTGTCAGGAAAGCTAGAAATGCTGGAAAAGCCAGAAATACTGGAAAAGCCAGAAAATCCGAAAAAGCCAGAAATGCCAGAACTGTTGGAGTTGCCAGAAAAGCCGGAACTTCCGGAAAATATGGAACTACCGGGAACTGCCGAAACACCCAGAGCATCTTCCTCCGAAGGAAAGCATCATGATGTATGACATCATGGGCAACATAATAAGCAGCATGATGATATGAGCATGGACAACATAATGATGCATGATGATACGAGCATGGGCAGCATAATGATGAATGAGATCATGAGCATGGGTAGCTTGATGATGAATAAGACCATGGAAGATGCAGCATAATGAGCAGCATGAAGATTAGAGAAACTCAGTCGTCAATGTTCAACACATGTGACAATATAGAAAGGTGTCACACGGTAATGTGCAGCAAATAGACGAGATGCAACACTATGATAGGTGTACGAGTCGCCTTAGAGAATCAGTTGAAGAAATATGTCTTCAATTGATCTCATGCCGATATCAAAAGTCAAAGTGATTGACTTCTATTGTAAATATATTATCTCTCTCACTTTTTCTACTGAAATTTGAAGAACATAAAAGAAGAATTGATCAAGGGCTTCCCCACATTGTGGGGTTTGTCCCTGGCTAGCGCCACATCTTGTGTCCTCTTGTCTTGGCTTGTCTTATGCGATTTATATTTATGTTCTATCTACAATTTACTTTATGCTGATGTGATTGCTAATGTGGAAAAGAAATTAAAATAAATTTCTCTAACATAGAACATACCTAAAATTAACATATGCATATAAATATTTTCTACTGATATCTAAGTTAAGGAATTCTTAATTGCTCCTTAGTTTAGGTTGTTTCTTGTTAATCCAGATCAAAGGATTCTTAGTTGCCCTTTGCTTTCGATTACCTTCTATTCCTCGTTTATATCTAGGTTTGCAAACCCTTAATTACTCTCTCACCCTGATTAAAACCATTCCACCTCATTGTCCCAAAGGCCTGCACTTTACTCTGCTAGCTTTCCCTTTGAACATTCCCTTTAGTGAGTTGATCCAGTTCTACTTCCCTTCTATTGATTCCATAGCCCAATGGTCTAAATACATCATTTTATCCATTTGTTTCAAGGATCCCACCACCCAATCTTGAATACAAATCAAAAACCCCAAGAACGTTCATAACCAACATGAAATCCTAGCAAACAAAGCTAAATCATATAGGGAGAGCCCTCTCTAAGCCTAGGTTGGCTAGAGCCTATGCTTCAAAGTTGGTTTGTGGTTACCTCGGTCATTTTCTTTCTTCTAATAACTTCTAGAGCAATTTCTGAGTGATAATAGGGTCCAATCCCCATGGGACCCTGTATAGAACACATCAAAGTTTTTTTGTTGGTGGTCTATCCAGTAGTCAACAATGTGGTGACATTCACAAGTCGTGATCTCTCATTGGTTAACATTGTGTTGTGTTGGCATGTATGTTTGGATAGGGCCACCACATTGGGTGGGGTTGGCAGACCCGCCAATCGTGGGTTTGACCCCCACTGGTCTTGGAATATTATATGGTGGTTTTCGTTGTATTGTCCCATACGTTACGAAGGTCCTCTGGGGTGGCCCACCCACCACACCTGCATTTTTTTAATATATGTTATATACGTTGGGTTTGGTGGTGGCGAGGTTTGACCACATGCCACCGCATTTTTATATAGTATGCAGTTTTAGTGGTTGGTGGGGGTGGTGGCATGCTAACCCAACCTTTATATATCTATATCTATATCTATATATAAATTTTTTTTAACCAATGGTTATTTTTTATTTTACAAAAAATAAGGGTCATTGGGCAAATTAAGCATCCTACAAATTTGCCTGTTCTGGTGGCAGGATTCTATGCGTGAGTCTTGGTGAATTTGCTGCCTCCTCAAGCCTGCCACTTGGCCAAGTTTGACCTGAAATTTGAATGTGAATAACTTGACCATACGAGCTTGGATTTGATTTTGGTTCACACCATTAGAATCAAGGGAACAAGCACTACGATCTGGTCCTAGTTTCACGTAAATCCAACAACTTTGATTTTTGAGATATTTCTAGATTCTGAGCATCTCTCAAGCTAGCTAGATCATGTAGGGTAAATGGTCAATTAGCTTACTATTTTTTGGACTCATACCTTGATTACATGACATGTTATCTTGCCTGGTGTGGTTCTGGGAAGTGCAAGGTTCACGTTTATATGTCATTGTGGTCTGAATTCGTTACTATTAGAGGTTTAAGTTCTTATTGTTACATGGTCCATGCTATCTCAGTGAAGGGCCAACAAGCTCGAGGTTCCTCTAGCCGTGGAAAGAAACATATGCAAACCCATGAGGCCACCAGGCCAATATTCATTCAGATAGAGGCAAAGGTCGAAAATCAACCTCTAACATAATCAGAGATGTCACCACTACTTACCATGAGGGAAACTCATCTCAGGTTCGTCAACTCATAGCCGGGTGGGAATCCAATCTAAATTGGAAAGTTGGAGACATGGGAATTGACTTGGGAGAATGGCAAGCTTTGGCGCTTGATCCTAGTCACTCTCATGGTCAATCATCCAGTACAAGCAAACTGTCCATTTGTATTGGTTGATGAAAAATATACTAGCCAAAGCGCTGGTGTACATCCCTTCGGGCTCACCATCGACTTCTCAAGGACTCCCAGATTTTAACAAAGATCTTCAGCAAATTCAGTTTCAGCTTCAAAAGCAGAATGGATTCCTTAGCTGCATCAAACAATACATTCCCTATATCTCACAAACTGAGCTTTCAGGCCCTAGTGCAAAGGATCCTACTCCCATGGATTTATATAACAGCTAGTATCATGAGGATTTAATCTCTTTTTTGTATTTTGATATATGCAACAGCTACAAATTTTATTGTATGTTTTCAGTTATTTAGAGTATAGGAAGTGTAAGGACACTCAGACATATCTAACATTGCCTGACGAGCTTATACTATTTTGCTTCTAGATGGCATATCATGTAGTTAGGTGGCCAACAGATCTGGAAGGTTGAGGCCACCTAAACATTTGGTTTTTGGTTGTAACTTGCTCTTTTTTAAAAGAAAATGAATACAAAGGTCTTGCCAAGATTTTATATATATATATATATATATTATATATATATATCTTACATAGATATGTATTTTATTCCCTATAATAGATATATTATTGAATTATAATATACCAAGATTATATAATATTAATATAAATATATAATATAAATCAAGATATATATATTTACGAATATATATTAGATATATATTTATATATATATATTATATATATATATATATATTATATATATATAATTTAATTATATTTAAGTAGTTAATATTTTTAATTTGTATATTTTGAATGTGATTTAAATATTAATATTATATTATATTATAAATTAGATAATATAAATGAGAGTTATATTTTGATTTATGGTGTCGATGTGCGGTGAAGGAGGTTCGGAATTAGATGAGAAATCAAGAGAAGAGTCAATATGGGGACTCAGAAGGCTATCAACTTGAACCCAACGGGGAGGAGTAATACGCCCAAATAGAAACTGGAGGTGAAGGCCTAATAGTCTCCATGACCTTGGTGGTGCAATGATGGAAGGACACATGGAACACAAAAATGGTAAAGGGATCTATCAATAATATATCTTATGTCTCTAATGCGGTGAGATAAATTTATTATGTTAAGTCTTGGCTTAACGGTGTAAACCAAGCGCCCTTCACTTAAGGTGTGCTTGTGTGTGCAAGTGTATTAATTGATTAAGCCCAAATCGTGTTTGTAAAAAAAGAAAAAATCTTGCTACAAATAAACTGAAATAAATAACAGAAAATAAACAAAAAAACAATTAACTAAACCCCACCCAAACTAGGTTTGCAAACACTGTATTGTTAGGTGGCTAAACCGATGGAAAATACACTAAAATGGTCAAGAGATCTAAATGTTAGTGTGACTGAGATCAAGTGACTCTAAGATACTAGAAAGTGGTGCATCAATAACAAAACACTAGGGAGGAACATCGCTACAAAAGGATAGGGAGATGGGTGAAACACCTAGGGCAACCGATGGGACCCTAAGGGAATGACAAAACAAGTTTGAATGTGAAACTATGGATGGTAGCAAACTATCTTATCAGACCTGAAATAAAAGGTTACAAATATGGAAAATGTGGCTGAAAGTGTTGCAGAAACTCAGACTTCTCACTCAGCTAAATTCCTCCTATAAAGGCGAAAGTGTACTAGAAGCCCTAAGGGAGGCTAAATTCGACTTCGACGAGTAAAACATAATGGATCAAGGCCTAAGTGGGATGAGACAAAGGTAATATACCCAACAGATTGCTCTCAACAAAATCCAAAAACAGATCTGAGAAAAACCTTAAAACCCAGAAATTGCAAGTTCTAACTTGTTTTTTGATGAAATTGCATTTTTTGGGCAGAAAGCTGCATTTTGGGGCCCAAATCGCACCTTTTGGGCTGAAAACTACAAATTTTTGCTCAGAGACTTCCGGTCTGAAAATTTCAGAAAAAAAGGGCCGCCTTTGCCATAGTTGGTTCCTTTAACCTGCGGAAATGACCAGAAAGCTTACAGAAGTTAGAAAATTATCAGCTGTAGGGTTAAAACACTAGGAAACATTAATAAAAGAGAAAAAAGAGGAAACCCTAAGCTGAAAACCAGAGGTCACCTAGGTTTCTGGATCTAAAGTATAAAACCCATTACAGTCACCAATTTTGATTGGAGACCCAAGGATCTGAATCGGAATTTTTCCCCAATGGAGTCACCAATTTGTTGTAGTGTTTTATTCTTAATGATGTACGAAAAGAACCCACTTAAGATCGTGGATGAAAAATGATCTCAACAATAGAAATGACTGCTAAACATTGTAGATCTACAACTATCGATAGAAACAAAACCTGCCAAAATCCTGATCTATGTTGCAATCATAGTTAAAAAGTAAAATGAAGAGTAATAACCCCAAAACATCCAATGGAAACTAGATTTGTAAAGAATGATTTTATTATAAAACCTATGAAGGGAACAAATATATGTTACTAGTCCCCCTCTATGGGTTGGGTTCTTGGCAATCCTCAAATGCTTTCAGCTTCTGTAGAGTCTCTCTCCTCTATAATGCATAAACCCAACAAAAATATGGTATGTGACAATGAAAATAACCAGAGTTACAACAGTGAGTGCAACAATGAAAATAATCAAAAGTGGATAATGAATGGAAAACCCTCCTATTTATTACAAAATATTGAGTTATTCTCAAATAATGAGAAATAATAAAATATTATTGATCCCATTCTTGAAATTGTCACTTGGAATATTTTATTATATTTTTTTAGGGAGGGAAAAAGTATTTAAACTATTATTTAGAAAATAATAAATATAAATAAATGATTTATTTATTATATCAATGAATTAGTTAAGGAATAATAAACAAATAAGAATTTTTTTAATTTATTCCTAAGGGATTTAGTCAAATTTAGCAAAGAATAATAATTAATTAGTGATTAATTAATTATTCTTAGAGAAAAGTAGGAAAAATAATGATTTATCTGTTTATTTTTCATGATTGAGTCAAATTTTGACAAGGAATAATAATAAAACAGTGGTTAAATTAATTATTCCTAGAAGAAAATCAAATAAATAATGATTTATTTAATTATTCTTCATGGGTTTAACTATAAATTACTTATAAGGGTGGTTTATTAGGTAATTTCTCACAGTGAAAGCAATTTTACTATGGTAAAATTGACTTTATATGGTGTACTTCGATCAATCTAGTAAATTAGGCTAGATGATCAATTTTTTGGTGATAACAATACAACTATGCTATTTAATAGATATTGAAATATATGAAATTATGTTATTTAATATGGATATTGAAAATTTTATTTATTACTCATTAAAATATTTTTATGTTATCAATATATTTTTGTTTTAAATTTTACACGCTAAACATAAAATGAATTAGAAATCATGTATTATCAATAATATTATTTTTACATGCCATATGTCAACTTCATATTAAGAAGTGTAGGAATTACAGATTTTCTCATACTTAAAAGGCTCTTTTTTTCTTTCTTTTTTTTTTTTCTTTTTTTTTTTTTTTTTTTTTTTTTTAACTTTCAATATTTTATATCTCTATATAAAGTTGCCTTAAAATTTTTTTTTTTTAACTTTCAATTATTTTATATCTCTATATAAAGTTGCCTTAAAATTAAGGTCAAAATTAAAGATTAATTTATGGTTGATATTTATTTTATTATATATTATTATTAATTTGTTAATATAAACATTAATTTTAAGTATAATGTTACGTGACAAGTTACAACATCTCCCTCATACTAGGCTTAAGTTATTAGTCCCTACTTAGGTAAAACTATAGAAATCGATTTGCAGTTTGATTGTTATTATCTTAGTTTTGACTTATGCAAAACCTAATGTTAAACTTTAGAAATAAATAATGTATTTTTTAATTTAATTTTTAAACACTTGATTGGACAATAAAATTGATAAATTATTTAAGCTTAATTCCATTTGTCCTAATCTCACCGATAAACTCCACTAACTCCTAAAAGTCACCAATATTCATGGTCAGATTGCACCATCATGCTTTACAGTTTAAAATATACCATTTATAGTTATTTACAAATGCAAAACCCATATTTAAAATTGTGATTTTTCACTAAAATAGAAGTCTATAGACTAGTGAAGATGGAATGTCATCTCTACACTATTGTGAAATCTCAGGGGAGGACTAGTGAAAATGGAATGTCATCTGTACATGATTGTGGAATTCAAGGGGGTTGGTGTGTTAACTGAATACCACTAGTAAGTGAAAGTTTCTAACTGTCATTGTAAATATTATTATGGATTTGCATAATTATATAAATACAATCAATATGATTTTATTTTCTTAGTCCAATTTTCATGTGCTAATTTGATCTAAAATAACCATGCTTCTAAAATTTGTTCAATCCAATTTTCATGTGCTAACTTCATTTGAAATAATGAGGATTATGATAAAATCATAAAAAATATGGGTGCCAAAACGACCCTGGCAATATTGAATATGGTTGGACTATTGGAGAAAGTGGCCATGGCTAGAAACCCGGTCAAGGATTTCTTTTTCTCTTTATCCAATGCTTCTCAAGTGAATCTGTAGTAATTGCAAACATTCATTCTGCAAAGTATGACAACAAAAACATGAAAAAGAAAAAATATTCTAAAGTTTTTAATAAATATTATTAATTTGAATTGTGTGCAGACCATTTTGTGGGAATTCTAAGCTATGTGGGAAGTCTGAGGGTGCAAGCCATAGGCATCAAATGCCACGTAGAGGTAGATATACTTTCTATGTGTTTTATTGAGGATTTTGAAGAAATCAAAGAGGCTTATGATTACATCAGGCATCCTAGAGGGGAATACAAACATGAGCAATAAATTTGGATTTTTAAATCATAACAATATGTTGGAAAAGAATTTAACAACGAATATTTTGAAATGGAATTTCATTAAAATTTCATTAAACAATTTTATCTGATCTTCCTTCTTGGGTGTTAGGGTATTCCAACACATAGGAAATAGTTAAGTATAACTTGGTCTAGTGTAGAGCTAGGTAAAGTGTGTTTCTTTACTATGTACTTTTGTAACTTACAATCTGATGGGCACGATATGTAGTGATCTAACAGTTCATTCTCTCCTCGGTATTACCGACACTTGATCCGTGGCTTAACACTCGATTGGTCCATGATCTATATTTAAAGAGCATGGAGGGTCATTTGTAGGGTAACCGTTCATGAGAGAAGCTTATGTAAATTTTCATTCTTTTATTAATAAATTGCCTGAAGTGGCCGCGTTGGCTCATGTCGTGGATTGTTTCCCTCTTTGAAGGTTTTAACCACGTCAACAATACTAATGTATTGATCTATGATCTGTTTGTGAGTAGTGTCCTTTGGTGTTATGTCTAAGGAACTTACCTTGTAAATTCCTACATGGTATCAGAGCTATTTGAAGGCCACATCTGTCGGTGATCCAAATTTGAAGCCGGTAGAACTGCATCCAACTGTCATTTCCTAAATCTACTATTACTGACTACTTTCGAGCTGAGAGGACTGCTCTATTGTGTTAGGAGCATATGTTCCAGTGAGGAACCCCTTCGTTTGATGCGAAAAGGTTTCTGGTATCCCTAGCTATGTCATTTTTAAGATCTGGAGGTATACAATGTTTATTTGCAATTTTTAGTTATTTTCTCTCTGTTTATTTCGGTTTATACAGCTCTTTGTTTTATTTATTACTGGATCAATACCTTTCATTTCTACGTATGCTCTTTTCCCCGTGACTCTGTGCGATCTAGGACAATAAGAAACAGAAAGGAAGGATTTTTCTCATGCATATGCTTTTTCTACCGTGCCTTAGCGTGATCTCGGAAAATCACAAACATTGAGGAAAATTTTTAGTTTCCAGCTAAAGCTAACTTCAAGCCGTAAGGTTTGTTTTTTTTGTATGTCCATGTTGGGTTTTGTGTTTTTTGTTTTGTAGGAAAAAAAGAGCTTTCTCAAGTAAGCACGCACCCCAAAGCTTCAGTGACAAAAAAAAAAAAACTCTTCCTCTTTTCCAAAAATTGCTAATGTTTTAATCTACCTCACTTGGTCCAAAGCTACTTTATGAGAATAGAGGTCTTGAACTCCAGTCTTTCAATTTGTTGAGCTAATTAGATTAAGTTTGGAAAGGTGGTAGATTTTTTTTAAAATATAGCATTATCATTCATTTCCGCACATTCCTGCACTTCGTCGTCATCTTCAACAACTTTTATTCAAAAATCCATAACTTCTTCATCTGGAAGTTGTTTTTTTTTAATCATTGTAATTTTTCGAGATCTTTACATTGGAACACTTAGTTTCAACATCTATAGCTTTAGTTTCTGTTAAAATGGAAAGTCCATGCCAAGTTATTCTTGACAGCACCAATTACTTCCAATGGTGGTCCTACATTATGGACTTACTTAGAAGTAAAGGTCTTTACAGAATAGCCTCAGGCTAAGAAACCAAACGGAAAGATGAAGATAAGGCAGTCAAATGGGAAAATAGGTAAGATCAAGCATGCAGGTTGATAGGGATGTCTATTTCTCTAGACCTTAGATTCCATATAGCAAAACTTGATACTCCTGACGAAGCAATGAAACAAACCACTAAAGTTTTTGGAATTAAAAATGAACTTACAGCCCATTAACTAGAAAATGAGTTGCTTACATTGGACCCCCATAATGTTTCTTCCATTAAAGATTTTTTGTCCAAGTTCAAGACCCTTAGACTTCTCTTGGGAGGTGTTAAGGTTAAGAAAGAATATGGTAACTTTATCTATTCCATTCTTACTAAGTTGGGACAAGCCTACTCTGTGTTTGTTTCCACCTTCCATTCCACAAGAGAAGCCTTCATTTCTTAAGGACAAGACTAAAAGTCCCCTTCCTTTGATGCCTTTTGTGTTTCTTTAATAAGAGAATAAGAAAAATTCTTACATCTTGGTCTTCTTAATCTTGGAAACTCTTCTAAGAAATCCTTAGCTACCCAGCAGCAACCAAATTCAAAGAATCCTAAGAAGTTGTATCCTAGAAAGAATGGTCCTAAACCAAACAAGGGTCCTAAGCCATTTTAGTCTCAAAATGAAAAATCATTTCAACAAAATGATAAGGCAAATAAAAACAAAGGGAAGAATATTGATAGACGTTGCCTCTTTTGTAATCGAGATGGCCACTTAGAATCCAAATGCTTTAAGAATATGGAAGCCTTGGAAGAAACAATGAAGAAGCATAACATCCATTTGGAGCACTCAACAACTTCAACTTCATCTTCATGAATAAAACTTTCTACATGTGGTTGTCAAGCATCTCAGTCTGGATACGCATTAAATGTATCTTCTTCTTCTCATTCTCATGAGTGGCTCATTGATTCTGGAGCTTCTTATCACATGGCCAAAAACAAAGCCATGTTTTCTTCTTTAAATGATTGTAATGCCAAAAATATATATGTTGGTGATGATAGATCTCTTAGTGTTGTAGGGACTGGAACTCTTCATATAGACAATGGTTAATTCAATGTTGTATTATGTGTTCCAACCTTATCCTGCAACCTTCTATCTGTATATAAGATAACTCATTTAGGTGAAGGTAAAATCGTTGAATTTTCACCTCACAATGTTGTAATTAAGGACCTAAGAGATCCTAGACAGATTTTAGCTACTAGCATTGCTGATGATTCTACAAGATTGTATAAGTTTAACAACTTTGGGTCATTAAATCTTCCCTCAGTATTTGTTGCTCATAATGACGAAGTGAGCAAACTTTGGCATGAGCGATTTGGTCACTTAAACTATTGCTCCCTTCAGAATCTATGTAAAGAAAATATGGTGATAGGTCTTCCAGTGGTATCTTGTAGAGATGGTGTTTGTTCCAGATGTATACTCAGAAAAACATCATCAGGATAGTTTTGAAAAATGTGCCTCTTGGCATGCCTCAACCCCTTTACAGCTTGTGCATAGTGATTTATGTGGTCCACTTCCAATTGTTTCATTCTCTAGCTACAAGTATTTCTTAACTTTCATTGATGATTTCACCAGATGCACTTGGGTATACTTCTTAAAACTAAAGAGTGAAGTATGCTTCAATCTAAAGGACTTAGTCTTAATTTTTGGGCAGAAGCATTTAACTGTTCAAATTACATAATAAATCACACTCCTACTAAGGTTTTAAAGAATATCACTCCAAAAGAAGCATGGAGCTCAATTAAACCAGATGTAAGTCACATTTGTGTTTTTGGAAGTGATGCATGGGCCCATATTCCATATGTGAAACATAAAGCTTTAGAACCTAAGAGTGAAAAATGTATTTTTGTTGGATATTCTAAAGATGTAAAAGGATACAGACTTATTCCACTTAAGTCCAAAAATGTTATCATTATAAGAGATGTAAATTTTGCTGAAAATATATTGGCCTACGAGCCTAGTTTGACAGATGTGCCACCTCTTTTTATCCCTTCTACTTCTGAAAATATTTCTTCTTCAGATGATGACAACGAGGATGACAATCCTCCCCCACCTTCTCAGGATCCTCCTTCAGCTCCTCAGCTTCCAAAATGGGTCCGTGCTACTCGAGATGTAGCAGGTGCTCTTGCTGGTGATCCTACATATCAATGACGAACATGTTCTCAGTTTGATAGAGCCTCTTCTTTACTAGCTCAAGCTTAGATAATTATGATCGTAACACCTTTGCAGAATCTTCATGCCATCTAGATTGGGACACAACTATGAATGAAGAATATCATTCATTATTGGCAAATGATACATGGGATCTTGTTCCCCTTCCAAAGGGACGAAAACTTGTTAAATTTAAATGGGTTTACAGAACCAAGTATAGACCAGATGGAAAAGTTGATAACCATAAAGCTCATCTTGTTGCTAAGGGTTTTTCACAAGTTGAAGGCATTGACTATACTGAAACCTTCTCCCCTTTTGCCAAAATGAACTCTATCTGCCTTGTTCTTTCCCTTGCTTCCTCTTTCAAATGGGAAGTCCATCAGATGGCTGTTAAATCTGCCTTCTTGTATGGGAACTTGCATGAAGAAATCTATATGGAACAACCTATTGGCTTTATACAAATAGAATAAAACCTTGTATGTCGGCTTAAGAAATCCCTTTATGGTCTCAAGCAAGCCCCTCGGGCTTGGTATGCCAAAATGGATAGCTTTCTTTTAGAAACTGGATTTTCTAGGTATCATTCTGACAATACTGTCTACACCAAGAAAGTGGGCAAGTATCTTATCATTCTTGTTCTTTATGTTGATGATCTTATCCTTACTGGTAGTGATCCCAACCTTATAAACCATGTGAAGTCAAACATTAAAAAGAAGTTTGAAATGACAAACTTAGGACACTTGCATTATTTTCTTGGTCTTCAAGTCTTTCAATCCAAGGAAGGTATTTCCCTTTCCTAGTCCAAGTATGCATGTGATCTTCTACGCCATTTTCACATGGAAGACTGTAAGCCAGCCCCTTGTCCCTTTCAGTCTGGAGCCAAACTTTCAATCACTTTTACTTCCCCTGAAGTTGATGCTACCTTATACGATCAACTTGTAGGAAAAATTTTGTATCTGACCCATACTCGTCTTGACCTTTCCTTTGTTGTTGGTCTTATTGCCAGGTTTATGCAAAACCCACATGAAAGTCATTGGAAAGCAGCTAAAAGAATACTTCATTATGTTTGAGGTACAATTCAGTATGGGATTCATTACAGTGTAGAAGCATCTCCTCTATTGGTTGGTTTCACTAATTCTGATTGGGCTAGTGACCCTGATGATCGGAAGTCTACTGTAGGTTATGTGTTCACTCTTGGTTTAGGACCTATTACATGGGCTTGCAAGAAACAAAGTTCCATTTCTCTTTCTTCGGTAGAAGAAGAGTATCATGGTGTCGTAGAAGCTAGTAAGGAAGCCCTGTGGCTTCGTCAGATCTTGTCAAAGTTTGTCTTTCAGCAACAACATCCGACTACACTTTGGTGTGATAATCAAAGTGTCATTCAACTGCACATTCACTTCATCGAAAAGCTCATTCATGACCATGTTCTTGAAGTGAAATATTGTTCAACAGATGATCAAGTTACAAACATCTTTACAAAGGCTCTCACAGAGGAAAAGTTTACTAAACTTCGATTTATGCTTGGATTTCAGGAAGTTGTCACTAAGGGGGGATAAGCTCTAATGCCTCCTTCCTTCTCCTATTGTGTCATATTTGTACATCCTTAAATCCTATCCCAAGTTGTTCTTAAGGGGGGATGTTAGGATATTCCAACAAATAGGAAATAGTTAAGTATAACTTGGTC
>APFE030121087.1:3266-29656 GCA_000404065.3 Pinus taeda
AACGGTATTCTTTGACATTTCTCTCAAACCATGACACCTGTGAAAAAAGTGAAGGAGGATTTTCTTCTTTGGCATGTCATGGAAAAAACCCTCTCTTAGTTTTCCCAAATTCATCTTTTATTTCTCTGGAACATCATTTGAGTGCGACTTGTCCCGATGTGTGAAACAAGGAATTTTGTCAAAATGGAGCGAAATGAAGGGGATAGGGGGCTTCTAAATTCTTGGGGAAATTTTTGGGAGTGGGGAGGGATGTTGGGGAGTAGGGGCAAGTGGAATATCAGAGATTGAGTGAGGGGAAAGGGTCCAAAAGGGCAAAACACAGGCCCAACCTAGAAAATTGCCAGGTTGTAGCTATAAACTAGGGTTTGTGGAAAAATGAGGAATTTGGCGGATCTAAGGGATGGGAAGTGTTTGATAAGGTACTTTAAGGATAGGGGAAGGTGTATGAACATCTGGAAACAAGTTTTGCCATTGATTTTACCGTCCAAGAGAAATTGGCTTCAAAACCCTAGGAGAGGGAAATGAACTTGCCAAGGCACAACTGAAGCATGAACAAGATGTAAAATGACTCATTAGACACTGAAATGATAATGAAAACCCTATGAATGATGATAGACTCAGCTGAATGATGACATAGACTGACATTTGGGCAACTTTAGAAGGAGTGAAAACAAACCCTAGACCTAATGCCTAGTGACCAAATTTTGCTTGAAGACTTCCTGAAATGACAAAATTTGACCTTGACACTTTGAAACCACTTTGTAAGAGCATATTTGATCACTGGAGGAAGGCTGGAAAGACTGACACTAACAAGCTGGACCCGACGACATTATAGTTGGGAATTCATAAATTTTGAGATCCGCGCCCAAACAATTTTTAACGTTTTTTGTGTATTTTCGTTGTTTAAACGAAATACGAAGGGAACTTTGGCCAGTGTTGTTTGCGATGAAGCCCGGACTTGAAAGGGTCCGGGAAGTGGAATATATGATATCTGAAGTCCAACAAAGCCATTTTTTCATGCATTTTTTCAGTATTTTCGCATATTTCATTATATAAGGGAAATACATAGGCCAGACCAAATGCGATTTGCGATGGCGATGAGGGCAGACCTGATGGATAATTAAACCATATTTTAGGACTTTTGAAGTCCAAAATACATAAAGAGGGTAGGATTTTTACAATATTGCTGTGTTTTCTGTTCATAACAGAACACAGTCACTATCCACGTTTTAAAGGGATTTCATGGGCCCAAAGAGCCCTTCCACCATATAACAGAGCCCAAGAGATAGTTTGCTGGGAAACAGAGCCTAGGAAGGGAAAGAGAAGGGCCACAACACACTGCATCCTGAAATAGAAAGACTAGGGAGCACAAACAACCATCATGGAGCATCTCTGGCAAGGGAGAACACCCAGACAACGCAACACGCTAGCAAAAATATTTGAAAACAGTTACTCTGCTGTCAGAAGTAGAAAAATCTGATCCCATGCTTGCCTAGAGGGCATGAAATGCTGACAACCCAGATTAGAGAGATTATGACTCCGAACCTCTTAGAGCTCAGGATCATTGTAAAGAGCTATAAATATCTGAAAGAAAAATGTAATAGAGGTTCAACTTCTGGAGATTGTTCCTCCTCTGTTCCTTCAAGCTTCTCATCTTCATTCTAGCAATATAAGCTTCTTTTGTTGTTACATGTTCAAGTCCATTTTCTCTGCTGTTCTATGCTTACACATGAATAGGCTATTCATGTTTTCTGCTGTGTCTAATGCCATATAACTGTCATCTTATCTCTGCATTGATAAACTAGATCTGCAAGTTTCATTTGCTTCCTGTAGCTAGCCATTCATATATGTTTATGTATGCATCTACTGGTACAGTCAGTATTCTCCATCTTTCCATTGAATCTATAAACTATTGAGCATTAGTAGTCTAAACCCTTATATTGTTGAGGGTGTTCATGCATGTCTTGAGTAAGAATAGAGATGAAATGATTATCTGACTTGACCCAAACCATCATTCATTCCAATAGTTTAGAGAACAATATTGAAGATTATATGTTACCAGGCATCTCCGACCTGCAACCTAGGAGAGTTTCCTGGAGTGATAACAGGTATCACAGGTCATAAAGCCACCTTTTTCACTAAAGGTTCTCGGTCATCCATCTTGTATATCACTTTCACTCATCTTCATCAATGAAAGAATTCTTTCAAGCCTTCCTAGACTTCAAGTTGACCATAGATTCCTTACGAAAGTGATTTTCCTTCTCATAGTACGAACTTTAACCTTCAGGTTATATTTTTGCACTGCTAACTTTGACTTCATAGTTGTTAGGTACCAAATGTTGAGCTTTCTCTTAACATTCTTCAAATATTCTATTCACATAGTTGAACTTGCCTTAATTATCAAAATGTACACCTGCAACATCCTTCCAGATAGAAAAACAACATGTTAACCAGATAACCAATAATATATTAACAAAAAACTTACCTTATGATGACATTCTTAACTAGGCATTAACATCCTCATGGTCCATCTCCACACGAGTCTACCTTTATGCATCAAAGTGCCGAAGGATCAAATTTGATTACCAACAAATAAATTCTAATGAGAATGTCTTCAACATTCATCTTCCTATAGTAAGTCAATTACATCTTTCCTAGGCATCATAATGATTAACTTTTCTTGCATGATTTATATGAGTCCTACCCAAAAGTTTATTTTAAATATGCATCCTTATGCTTTCATACAATCATCTATATATTCGACTTTAAATGAATTAACATCTCATAGTTATAGAGAAATAAATCTCTTTCCTTATGCAACCTGACCAACTACAATCCATCTTCCTTCAAGAGAATTGTCATCATGCTTATTCTAAGAACCTCAAATTTGAGAGTTCTTATAGGATCTTTAGGATCCATCTTGGAAAAATGACTACCTATAACATAATGTCAAACAATAAAAAGGATGAATCTTGTGCAAGTTGATCTCAAACTTTAAAAGACTAGATGACTATTGTAAAGCAATCCAACCAAGTATACTCTAGATATGTCATTATCACATGATGCCATACTAAATAAAAAACACAAGGATGCATACTCACTTCTTTAATGAAATTGATAACATCAATACTTCCAGAGACCTTATAGTTCCATCCTTCCATCATGCTTACCAAAGAAAAATATCTTCTTTGCTTAGCCATCCTTCTCATTTTTCTTCCTTTATTATGTACCTACAAAATTCATCGACAAGTACAACCAAGAAAAATACAAGTGTAATAACATGATGTCAAATTATTGATGTAGGGTTTCCATGGAATCTTAGAGGATGAATCCTTAGGTTTTTTAATTACAAACCCTAATAAATTCTTAGGTACATGATGTCTTACCCAAATTATCATCCACATCCATTCACATTAGGGTTTCCATATATACCCTAAACTATCTACAAACCCAAAGAATCAATAACTAGGGTTTCTATGAGGGAACAAGAAGATTAGGTTTAGGGTTTACATATGAATAGGGTTTCCAAGTGCCATCTAAGGTTTACAAACCATAGAAACCAAAGACCTTTAACTAAATTAAGTCTATAAACCCTAGATGCCACATATACAACACAACCCCAAGACAATTCATGATAGACCCTTTATGCATAAAAATAATTATATGTACCTTAAGGACTACATACCTTAGAAATCCATGATTAGAAACTACTAGAAAGCCTTCATCACAATCAAGGTATTGCTCTTTCCATTGATGTTATGATCTTTCCAATAGAAGTACCAACTTAAGATGGTTTCTTCAGTTTCCATACTTTTACTAGCTCCAGGACTTCCACGAAAGTCTTTCTCTTAATTAGAATATGAATTTTGATGTTGCTATACCCTTTCAAGCTAGGCTTACATATTAGCTTATGTTGTAGTACTCAACAACCCCCATTATAATTAGACTTAGAATAATAAATAATGGGGACCCTTTAAATTTTTAGAAAAAAGTCCCTTTTGTTTTAATAAAATAAGGTAATTTTTGTATATCAAAGCTTAGTCTTTTCTTTAGACTTAAAGGACTTTTTATAGTTTCTTAGGAAATAACATTACATAAAGTCATAACGAATAGAATTTAAGTTTAAAACTCCAATCAACAAACCTCGATAACAACATTTATGATATAAAGCCTTTGAATAACATTTTAAAGTTTCTAAAGGGTTTTCAAGTAAATAAACGAAAATATTATAAAAGTTGGTCCCACTAAATCACACATAAAGCGCTATCGGCTTATCGATATCAACGATTTTGAAGTGAATACTATAACAAAATGTCAATCTCCAATATCACATTCAGTCAAGTCCTGACTTCCCTATATCGCCCATCACGCATTCTGAATCTGCGATTGATCCCATGACTTGCGATATCGGAGTTCGCGTATTGCAAGGTTGTATTCGTATCACCTGATAATAAAATGTTGATAGCGATCTGCCAATACAATGACAAGTGTCAAAGCGCCACATGAACAAACATTTGATAATTAATGGCCACTTTGTGTAATTTATGGTTTCGAGGTGCTAAATGATTTGTTATGATTTTGATGTAATGCCAAAGGATTTTTCATTAAATCTCACATTGAATTTAAAAGACTATGTGCATTTACGAACCCTTGCCACTCATCCTTGTTTTTCTTCTTAATAGGTAAATCCCAACAAACAACAACTGAAAGAGATGTCAAAAATTATCAAAGCAAAGAAGAAGTCTGTAGTTCAACAACAAACAATTTTTCCTCCTACAGAGATTGTCGAGATGTCACTGTTATTGACGGAAACTGCATGCACAGCAGACACAAGATCATCCTCTTGGGAAATCATATACAAATTGTTCGAAGATGAAAAGACAAGTGTAATTGAGAAGGAAAGTGCTACTGTAGATACTACAACTCTAAATGTTGAGTCTACATGGAACGATGTGGAAAATTCCTTTTTACATAGAATTGCAACTCGTCCTAAAATATTTCCCTACACGGATATGGTGAGATGGGTCATCGACCATTTTGATAACACAGATGAAGTTTTCATGACTCCAAAGCAGACAATCATCATATCATTCAAGGCCGCAAATTTGAGGAAAATGTACCACTTATCACTGCCACAGACAAAGTATGACACTTAGTTTGTCCATAAGTTTATGAATGAGAATCCAAGTCGAACAAAGCCTATCAAAGAGTGGAGAAGGGACCAAACCAAGCACAAACAAAATGATAGGGGTATGTATTCATTAGCTTCTCTTATTGTAACTTTCTCTCATGTCATTGCTATGTTATGTCATTTATACAATTACCCTAATACACAAAGGTTCTCATAAGAATGGGTATCGTTAATGGAAGCTGCTTTAGATGGTTATATTATGGATTGGGAAAATATATACTCTAATAATTTAACTACTCAAATTAGAAACTAAAGACCAAAGCGCAATATCAATGATAGAGCTCTCCCCCTTTCTTTATGAGCGCTAATGTCATGGATGATATTTGTTTTTCATATGATTTTCTATCCATGGGATGGAAATGGACAATTCAGGATCATACCCCCATTCATATAATCCATGATATTTATTGGGAATCCAAGTTTCATTCTCATTTTTATAAGATTTGTCATGAATCCATCCTCCCTATTCACCAAGAGGTTTTCGAGAACAAAGCGCCCAAACTCTCTACAGAAGCTAATAATGACTTAATGTCATTAGGAAGGTGGTTCGGGGAGGATTCATTCACTTATATTCAGGTTTTTGGCAACCTTGCTAGTCCTCACATTTTATGTCCTTTTGTCCTTGATAAGATGTTAGCTAAGGAAATTACATATCAAACAATTGGGAATGGTTTGACTAAATTACTCAAGGATGCCAAGAAAACCATTTGGCCTTCTTTTCCTATTTCTCACAGTATTTATGCATTGGACAATTCAAACATGGTCTTTTTGAAATTGACCAAATTAAAGCTTTAAATTTTCCAACCATCCCAAATATATAGTATGATCCACATGGGATTACAAAAGATGTCATAACATAGGCTAGAATCAGACAATTCACAAGCGAGCCTGATAAATTTGATGACTTTTTTGAAATGGTTCCAGAATAGTCCATGGTTGAGAAGCTCGCAGTCAGTCGACTAACTCTTAAAGAATTCACTGAGTTCAATCAATACCGTATTCAGAGAATAAACCATTTGATAAAAGATTTGTTGAGACATTCTCAACAAAATACTAAAGTTCCAATGACACCAACTTCCTCATCAAAAGATCCAATTATTTCCCAATTCTCAGAGATAGCTACTTCAAATGTTGAGCAAACAAAGAAAATTAAGGGAGAAAATAAGTCGGATGAAGTTTAGGAGGAATTTAGTCGTGTCTTATCAACCGAAGAAACTCAGTAGTTAAACACTTTAGTTAATAAAGAATCATTGCAAATTTTGGAAACTGAAGGGACAACCTCGGTCATTGCTGAGGCTCTCGAGAAAACTATTGTTGCTGAATATATGGAAATTATCCCAACATTTACTACATTAGATATACTTATGAAAATTGAATAAATCCCTCCCTTAGATGTGTTTTACAATTCTAAACACAAAGCCATTATGAGCTGATAAATAAAGAAGGGAAAACTAGAATAGGCACATGCATTAGTATCTAATTGGACTCCTTTTCAAGTTCTCTGGAAAGGAGCCCAATCAACCCCTGGTGAAGAATTTAAAAAACCCTCACAGTTTGCAAGGGCTTATGGCAATGCAACTATCGATAAAGCAGCAGAAGTCCAACTGCTTATAAAGGAGAAGGACCAAAAGATTGTTCAATTAGAACAAAGTCTCCCAAGTGAAAGGCAGGTAAGAGAACAACAATGGCAAGCAAAGCTTGTTGAATTATAGAATAGTTTCAAATGATTTGAAACTACAATATGAATTTGATATCAAAGATAAATATGCATAGGTACAACAACTGCAAAAAAAGATTAATCAGTTGAAAGAAAATACAGAAATTAATGGAGTTGAAAAGGAAGCAGTAGAACTAGATAGACTCTTTGCTAAACAACATATTATCTTTTGTCATAAATAAACTTTAATTCATGATTTTTCTAAGTCTAGTGATTCCTTGGTTAACCAATTGTTCGAATTGAGGAAATTTTATGAATAAGTTGATGATAATATTTTTTAGTATATATATTGGTAGGATAGTGCTGAAGGAAGATCAACTGATCTTTCTCGAATTGAAGAATCTCAGAAAGATATTTCTTTTGGTGACTAGGACATACAGATGAAGAAATTAGAAATGGCTATCATTTGAGCCAAAAATATTGCTTCTAATCTCACTAAATATATCAATGACAACCTATTGCAAGCCAATTTAATACAGGAATGTCCACAAGACACTTTACTAGATGTCAAATTATTGAAGAAGTCATGGAAGGAAACATCACATAAAAAGATTGAAGATATCAAATGTTTATCAAAAGTAAACCTCAAAAGCTATTGGTATTTCTTAGTAAAACCACATAGTTAATGGCTTGTGCTGAGGTTTCTTTCTAATGCGACAACTCATCTTATATGAACACTTAGCGATGTAGTCTTTACGGGGTGGATGTGCATGCAAGCAATTCATCCCCCCCAAATGAAAGCCAATGACAAACATATGTGGACTCAGAGAGTGAATCGAAAATCAGCCTGCAACACAGTAATGAACTTATTGTTACAAAAAAATGTTATCTTTATCTTTACTTTATCCTAGCTTAGTTTGTTGGAACTGTTTTAAGGTCTTTATTTTTATTTTACTATTTTTGTAATCTTAATAGACTATAAAACCCCTCTCATGTCTTTAGAGAACGGGTTTTGAATTTTTGATATACAACTTTGAAATTTCATTACTGTTATTCCAAAGTTATCTAATAGAAGAGATGAACTGGAAGCTATCTTTGCCATGAGCAGAGTCTTGATGTATCATGTGCTATTATCTTTATATTACTGCTCCATTTCATTGAGATATATAGTAAATTTTCTATAGGTTATTTCATTGTATGTATGCTTTGCAAATAGTTAGACATTGTCACTATTGATGTGTAGGATTATATCATTGTTATTATATACGAAATAACGAGATCTTATATGTGATTAGTTTTAATCAACTAAATTATTTAACTATTTAATCAATTTTATTTTATATTATTCGCTTTCTTTTCATAAAGTGTTTAATGATCTAAATTGTTGCATACTTTGTGAAATATTTTTATGAATCACATATAAAGAAATATTATCCCGGGAGATACATAGAATAAGTTTATTTATCAATACCATCTATAGCTTTAAATTATTCCATTATTCTAGTTTTATTTCCTTCATTCATTTATATTTATTTCAAGGGAAACTGGTCCCATTATTCCGAGTTGGAGCCACCAATTCCAACGGAAACAGAGTTGTCTTAAGTTCCCGACCGGGTGGTATTCCCCGATGTTGAGGGAAATATTTTCCAGCCTTCAAAAACTTCATATTTTCTTTCTATTCAATTCAAATAATAGGTCTTGTACCTATTTATTGAGATATTTGAAGCCTTCTTGGAAATGTCACATTCTTGCCAAACTGTAGACCTTTTTTAAGTTTTTTTTTTTTAGTAGATCAAGCACTAGTAAATTTCCACCCTCAGTTTAACATAGTCATTGTAGTAAATAGAGACAAGGAATTGAATCCTTTACACAATGATTGCTTCCAATATGAACTTTTGGAATAAGCATATTCGTGACCTAGGCCCTGAAACTAGGGCTTCATATTATTAACTATACATTCCTTTTAAAACAATCCTAAAGATCTTTCATGGGAGTTGGCCTAGATGCCTTTACTAAGCATGGTGGCCTATATGACTATATCAAGGCTCCTATAATTTTAGAATGTAACCTCATGATGTCTTCACGGAACTTTCTAGATGATGCCTTATAGATCTCTGAAGGAGATTTTTCGGCTTCTACTCTAGTTTTGTTTATTATCACTTCAATCTTTTCATAGTTAGATTTTCATTCTTACTTTTCATTGAGCTACTAGGTCTACTTTCAATGCCTCTAGGTACTCAAGCACAATACTTCACCCTAATTCAGGCCTCTAGGATGAAGTGTAGAGCCTTATGGTATTCTTTAGATACCACAAAAGTTTATACCCATAACGTAGGATTTTTGTACTTTTCAGGTGTATATCTTTCCAAGACCTCTCTCTTACCACAAGGATCTATATCCCTATGATCTGTATTCAAGAACCCATATTAAATCCTTGCCACAAAGATTTAGATATAGGTTATTGGTGCCTTACCTCAAAGTTTTTCGACCTTTTTTCTATTAGTAAAATGCTCAGAAAAAGAAATCTCTTTACTCATTTGGTCCTCCTCATAGGTTTGCGGCCCTTTTAAAATAGTCATAAGGGAAACAAAACAATGATATTTTCCAGTTGCCTAAGCCTTGACCAAGCTATGAAACCATGTTGGAAAGTCAATAAATGGAAACCACTCCAACATTTAACATTTTCCATATATGACATTTAATTATGATATTTAGTTTTTCTTAGATTATTATTATGCTTATATTCTCATCATCAAATAAATCCTAAAACATGAAGATCACAAGCATAGAGAGAGAGACACTAGAAATAGGCTCAACCTAGGGGAAAACCCCTGTAAGGGGAAAATCCATCATAACCTTCTCTTCTTATAGAATGAATTCAAAGGAAACTTCCAAGATAAAAAACAATACCCTTATCTTCCTCCAAGACACAAGATGACCAACCGAATATTCCAAGTGATCTTAAAGGGCAACATCAAGGAAATTCATCATAACAGTGATGTCTTCGTCATATTGGACATGTAGTAACCCTAGGTCTCTTGCACGATAGATCAAGCCTCATACAAATTTCTCTTGAACATCCTCTTACAAACCTTCACACTTCCTCCAAACCACAGACCTCAAGCTAAAGAAAAATGAAAGCTTCTTGTCTCACCTTATGGAGAGAAAAGTCATCCTTTATAGCCTTTCGTGTGGCCCTTCAAGCCTACTTAAGGCTGACTTTACTTGTTGGCCGACTTGATTCTTTTTGGAGTATCTAAACTCTTCTAAAATACAAAATAATACTTCTTTATTTCATACATGTGCCCATAAGGGCCTTTTACATTGTAACAATGACCTTTGACTCATAACAAACCCTTTAAGCATGAAATGGATGCTTTGACCTATTGACCATGGACCCGAGCATGAAACCCATGCTTTATAAATAATTTTCTTTTACAATTACCTTTATTCTTTTGATCAATACATAGAGATTACATTATTACGTGTTTCAAATGATAATTATAAAGATCGAAACTAGTTACATTCTTCAAAAATAACATCAATAGGTTTAGAAGCAACAAGAATATTATTCAATAGAGTAGTGAAATTCCATTTGAAGTCTTTGACCCTCTCCTTATTTTATATTTTGATTACAATGAGTTCTTTAAGGAGCATAAATGGGGACTTTTCTTCTCCAAATTTACTGAAGAAAGTTGTTTCAAAGGCATCCCATTTGGCGATTGAGGTGGCTTAAAGAATGTAGTATGATATGCTTGATTTATTCTTAAATGTATGGAAATAACCTTCAAATTACATATTCATATTCCACATCCATCAGGAGAAGTTTTAGATAAAAATTCTTAATATGATCTTCAACAGTAACATCTTTTTCAGGATCAAATTTTGGTAAGAGCCTTTTAGGGCACCTAGAAGAGGATGGAGCAAGGGCTGAAAATTAGGCACCCCTTGCGATAACCACCTAGATTAAGGTTGTCCTGCCATTTTGTAAGCATCAATAAGTATTATTCACGATCAGAGGAGGTTTCAACATGGTTGGTATGAACAATATGAGGGGAAGAACTAGATGGAGCAAGAGATATTTTATTCATAGGTTCAGAGATGTTATTAAGGGACAATTGAATATGGTATTCGATAAATTCAACCAGAACACTTTCTTTGGTGAGAGGTCTTTGGGTGGATTTTTGCCTTGGGAGGAGAGGAGCTATAAGTAGTTGTTTATTCTATTTAGTATATGCATGGAGTAATGCATCTAAAGGAAATTAACTCAGAGCAATGAACATAACATAATTCCTCTTCAGGAGGAGAACCAGAGTGTTTTGGTTCATAGGGAATGTCTTCATAGCTTGTTTCCATTTTGTCGTGGTAAAAAAAGATTATAGGGGTATAAGGATATTGGGTGGGAATTTCATGTATAGGAATGTTTTAATGGAATGATCAAGGGACCTTGCTAGCCATGCAAATTTAGGTCCTCCTTCTACCAACACAATACAAGTTGATAGAAGTAAATAACATGGAAATAGTGAAGGGTTTCTTTATGGTATGAGGTCCCAACTAGGCCTCACACCATTTGGGATAGAGACCTGTCCAAATTCTAACTCTGTAATCATTCTTAGTTTTTAGGAATATTGTGAGATATGGATAATTGCCACAAGAGGGGGTATTCAGATTCCAAACTAAAACTATCTAATGCAATAAGATGAAAAGGATTTATCTAGCTAGTTGTGGAAGATAGAGAAGAAGTAAAAAGCAATGATCCAGTAAACATATAATTGCATAGTCAAGAAAACAATTAGCTGAAATTCAATATAATAGTGGATGCTTAACTTACTAGAACAACCCCATAATAATTATCATGATAAAATAATATGTTCTCATAGAGTGAAAGTTGAAAACTGAAGCCACAAGCATGTGAGGGAAACTGTCTACATACAAAATAGTATGTAATCTAGTAGGATACACCTAAAAAAATATGCAGATACATGAGTTGTTTGAGAGTAGTTAGAAATGAAGACAAGATGCATGCAATAATATAGTTCTAGGAATGGCCTTTCAAGGCTTCTAATATTAAAACAATTAGTGCAGGAGTATTAGCCTCCTAGCTCTAGTCTACATGTATATCAACAAAATATAAAAAGTTGCAACCCCTTGTAATGATTGTTTTACAACATTTATAGATTGAGTTAGTAACTGCCTCCTATGACTTTTTAATTTTCAGAGGTTAGTTACAAATTTTCAGCTTCCCATAATCTATAGATGTAATAAGAGGAAATATTTTAAACTCTAAAAAATGATCTAGATAGCTGTTCCCATCTGATTGGGTCCTTAATTTGGAGTTCTTCAATGCCTTGAATATGCACCACCTAGTCTTCATAGTATGATGTAATCATTGTGACTTTGTTGCGCAATAGGTTTTCCATGATGACATGGAATTCTAATATGGCTTGGGAGATGGCTAGGACATCCTTTTATAGTAAGACCAAATGTGGATCCAACACTATTGTTGATTGGTGAGATCCAAGATATATTGCTTCAACTTATCCTCTACAAACTTATCCACTATTTCATATGCAAAAATTCTTCTAATTCTATGCTTATTCTTTCTTTGCATGACCTCTCCTTATGTAATGAACCTCAAAACACACCCTAAAAATCTTATGGCTAGTGACATTTTAAAATACATATGTTTTTAAGTTCACTATGGGGTCATTAACCACCATATACTTCAACTTAATTATATTTATACATGTATAGTTAGGCTTAGATTTTCTTTATCCTCCCTATAGAACTTTCAAATAGTCTACCTTTTAAAGAATTTACACAAGGTTTGATCCAAGATTTGTTTTGTAAAAATAATGATATAGCAAAGCACCATGGTGTTTTTCTTCTCCACACTTTTTTTTTTTTTTTTTTTTTTTTTTTTTTTTTTTTTTTTTTTTTTTTTTTTTTTTTTTTTTTTTTTTTTTTTTTTTTTTTTTATAAGTTGTCTTTTATCCTCCAAGCTTGACCTATGGCCTGAGGAGTTGCGACCCAGGGGCATATAAGCCATCAAAGTCACCGGGGGATCGCACTCGGCCTGGGCCACACCAGCCCTTAGCTGACTGGATTTTTTTGCATGTCACCTCCCCCTAGCACAAGGCACAACCACCCCCGGTGAGGTTTGATTCTTTGTCGCCTTGCTGACGAGGGCCATCCTCAACCTGTTGTGCTAGTGGGACTTGACCACATTATTTTCTATGTTATAACTAAGGTATATAACATTTTATTGATGCACTATATGGTTTAATTATTCATATTATATATTTTGGTATGTTTCATGGTTTAATGCTAAGTATGGTTACCTTATTACCCACACGAAATAATGTATCAGTATAATACATGGACCATGCTTGATTATGTTAATTAATTTGATTAATTTGCAAAAAGGTTTCCACCTGCCTTCATATGGTCTGCATCATAAAACATAAACCTTTGTATCAATGGACATGTTTGAATTTGGACCAATCAATGATGTCCAACACTAGGGTTTCTTTTGTGTGTAATGACCTTCCCTCCAAAAACTTCTCTAGCCATTTTCATGTGGCTTATAGTCATAGCATTTCTCTACTCTGCAACCAAGTCTTGTTCTGCATCTCACTACTAGATTACCGAACATTTGTAACTTTATCCTCTTTCCAAGTTGATTCATTTTCCTTTGGTGGAAATGCATTGCGGCTCCATATGGCCGAATTGGTATGTAACAATGAAGAAAGTTGATTTTATGGTTTAAATATATGCACATCTATACTTTCTTCTATCAATTACTTTTATTTTTAGCTTAACTAGTCTTTCTTTAGTTTTCAACATCACAAGTTCCATAGGGAGTAATTCCCTAATAATTTTGAGACTCTTCTTGGTCCCTATTACTGACAAGAATTCTTCGTCAATTGGCTCGTGGTTTGTTTAGAGAATTTTCGGCGAAATCACATGAATATTCTTTTGTCGACGCGTTTCGAACCAACCAGTGTGGCTCGTGGTTTGTTTAATATTATTGCAGATTTGTTTTCTTTGTTCCCTTTTTCTTCCTTCAGGTAAACTCTTGGTTTTGTTTGTCTATATACAACATCTTTTGTTGGTTAAGCAAACAAGGGTTTTGTATTAATCCTCTTTCTTTTGTATACATGTTCACTATGGAGATATAGGGTTACTTATGGCCTCCTCTCGGTAGGGGTTTGTTCTCAATAGAGGTTTGCTCTTTACAAGTAAAATTACATTTTGTTTTCATTTAAAGGGAAGAAATCTTAGTGTATTTGTCTCACTCCTTACTTATTTCATGGTCAATTTATAGATTAGGGTTTAAATGCTAAGACCCTAGGTAGAATAATTTGGTTTTGTATGGCCTCAGTTAAATCTTGGCTAAATTATTTTGCCATGGATTCTTATGTACAGGCCACACCATGGCATAAATTTATTATATAGAATTTTATTAAATTTATAGGGTTTCAACCCTACCAAAGTATATTAACTTTATATACTTTCGCAACCATCTTGACAGAGTTTATTTCAATTAAAGGTAGTGATTATGGAGTTCTCAGGCATGGACTTTTTCTTAGGTATAATTTTCTCACAATCGTTCTCTGGTTTTCTCTTTTGTAGTATTTTTCCTTTATTAAGCCTCATCTCACATTTTGTATTGTCTATAATTCTCAAGTACACTACTTTTGGCATATTGAATGCATTTCTTTTTATTTAATGTGAAACCATTCCAATACCTTTACAAATTCAATTTCCTCTCTTACATGTCAGATACACTTGCATTCACTAGTCACTTAAATATATTTGATTCTCTTGTCAGGGGATGAGACACCATAAATTTTACTTTGAGTTAGATATCATGGGAGTTGATAAGAGCCTTATCCTAAGGGAAAATTTAATGTTAAGGGAAATTATGGCTTGTTTGTATTATTAAAACGATTAAGGTTGAAAGCCTTCAATGCATGTGTACTATTATGTTTTACTTATATGATATGTCTTAATCGCCCACTTTGGTTAACATTTGTTTTCTTATAAACAGAATTGTATGTTGTGTTTTTGTTTTAACAACTCAAAGGGATTATTCCCTTAATTTATATAAATTGTAATTTATTTTTTTGCTATTTTAGAAATTGCCAATATATGTTCTTAATAACTTTCAATATTTACATGCTTTGATGAAATTGTAGGATAAACGTTATAAAACAATCCTACCCATTGATGGTTTCCTTTCTCTTTCATATAGAACTATAGAGGTTGGCTATCACCCCTCGTTCACTCACTTGATTCATCGGACTTGACTTTCCTAAATTAATTATAGAGAATCTATTGTTCTCTAAAGTTCCATTCAGAAACATTTATATGTCTATATCTTTTCATAGCTAGAATTGTGTTTGGCCTAGGGCCATGGCTTAAATTCTATTCCTTTCTAATGTATTAGGCTAGTTCGACCTCACTATTTGTACTCATTAGTTTATAGTTACAATCTTATCTTAACTAGATTTACATATAAGGAAGGGATGCTACCAATAGATCCTATGGAGACTGTATTAGAATTTATTTCAAATATGCCATTCTCTGTGTTAATTTTTCATATTTACATGTAACTGAAACTCTACTTTAAAATTACTATCAACACATTCAAAAAATAAATGCTTGTCATTGAATTGTTCCAGAAACCCCTTACATATTAAATAAAAAACATATTTCTTTTCAATATTTTATAACATGTTCTTCACTACTATGTGTATGCACGGAATACTTAAGCAATTTTGAAATACTTGGACAATATATTTCTGTTTCCTTTTTTATTCACATCTATAAATATTTATAAATATTGCACACAACAATAACTCTATTGCTACATACATGTCTTCAAGATTAAAATACTTAGCATGAAATAAATACCAAATTATTTAGTATATTGACTTGTCAATTTTTTTTGTTTTGGAAAATACTATTGGAGCTGAAAGGCTCCTCCCAAACTTGACTCTCCCTACCGAATGAGTCACCATGAGCTTCAATGGGTTGTAAGCCAATGACTTTATTCTCTTTTTTTTTTTTGTCTCTTGTACCAACTCTCCCCTCGCGAGTCTAATGAAATACCAGAGAAGGGTCCCTTTTCAAGATTTTGTTAACAATTAGTAACTACCTCCTCCATTATCCATTGGGTGGTAGGTAGTTACTTTGCTCATTAATGACCTCCACTCTCCCCAACTCACAAGAAAACATTATGTTTATCTATGGGTGTTATTGATCAATTAATTTTCCCTAATTTAATAATCTAATCCCTAGATTAGATGCCTAGTTCTTACATCATCCAAGGGTGAACAAATCTAATCATTTGCTTGCATCCCATAACTTCTCTTTAGCCATCTGCAACCACATCATTATTTTCCAATTTTTTTATTAATAACTTAAAACATTTTTGAGAAAATTCTTCTCTATGTGATTTTCACCGAAGAATCTTCTCAAAAATTGATATGGATCACAAAAGCCTAAATTCAATAACTTAAAACATATTTACATAAAACAAGTATTCGCAAAAAAATGCTTTATGTTATTGATAAACCAGTTTCATTTAAGTCTTAAAGTCACAACATAATCACACTTGACATATACAAATTCACAAATACAACTAAGCCAGGTGGTAAGGTTTCCAAGCTTGTTCAAGATTGTCTTCCAAAAAACAGGCAGGGGCTCAATCATCTAAAGTTTCCTCCTTTGGTTTATATATGTTTTCAACCTAGTATAGCTTTGGGGTTGGTTCATTTATGGGCATCTTTTCTCTCCATAATAGTTGATATGCTCTTAAGCACGTATACTTGAAGACTTTTAATAAGCTCAATTATCAAGTTCTACTTTTTCTGGGGACTCAACCATTAGAATTTAGTATGTTTACCTCTTGCACACACTTGTGGTTCTTTTGTAAGAACAAGCACCCATTATGTAGATTAGTTAAAATGTGTGTGCAAAGAACCTAGAGGTTTGGTCCAAAATGAGTTTTCTTGTGTACATGCACTAAGCTTTAGTGGTGAAGAGAAATGAAAGAATGTCAAATGTGGATTGAGAGTACTCTTGATCATTACAATTAAAACAAGTACACCATATTGACCAACGTATCTGTGTATCCCCCCCAACTAGAAGTTTCCTTGTACACTTGGGAAAGAACTAAGGTTTCTTGACATGGAAGTACTTGATGTTTCAACCAGCTAATCCTTAGAAAGATGAAGGAAAAAACTAAAGGTTTATGAACCATGATAAGAGTTATTGAGCCTTTGGTGCATCAAACATTTTGGTGACCTTGCTTTCCCTTGCCTTTTACCTCTAGTAAATTTGTGTGTTAAGGAAGACCTAAGAGAAAGTAACATGCAAGAGAAAGAGGCTTGAAAGAGTGGGTCATGACTATGACTTGGGGCACAAGGAGGAACTTTAGTGGTCGGAAGAGAGCTAGTGATGTGTTGTAGTGTTTTCTTCTTAGAGATGTATAAAAAGAACCCACTTAATACCGTGGATGAAATATAGTCTCAACAATATAAATGATTGCTAAACATTGTAGATTTGCAGCAACTGATAGAAGCAAAACCTGCCAAAGTCCTGATCTATGCCACAATCATAGTTAAACAACAAAAATAAACAATAATAACTCCAATCATCCAATGGAAACCAGATATACAAAGAATATATTTTATTATGACACTTGTGAAGGGAACAAATAAATGTCACTAGTCCCCCTCTATGGGATGGGTTCTTGGCTATCCTCAAATGTCCTCAGCTTGTGTAGAGTCTCTCTCCTCTATAATGTGTAAATCCAACAAATAATGATGTGCAACAATGAAAATAATCAGAGTTACAACAATGAAAATAATCAAAAGTGAATAATGGATGGAAAAACCTTCTATTTATAACAAAATATTGAGTTATCCTTGAATAATGAGCAATAATAAAAAATTATTAACCCCATTCTTGGAATATTTTATTATATTTGGTTAGGAGGGAAAAAGTATTTAAACTTTTATTTAGAAATAATAAATAAATAAATGATTTGTTTATCATCTCAAGAAATCGGTTAAGGAAAAATAAACAAATAATGATTTACAAGGAATAATAATTAATTAATGATTAATTAATTATACCTAAAGAAAAATAAGATAATTAATAATTTATTTATTGATTTTTCATAATTGGGTCAAATATGACAAGGAATAATAATTGAACAATGGTTTAATTAATTATTCCTAGAAGAAAATCAAATAAATAATGATTTATTTAATTATCCTTCATGGGTCTAATTATAAATTACTTAATAAAGGTGGTTTATTAAGTAATTTCTCACAATGAAAGCAATTTTACTATGGTAAAATTGGCTTTACATGGTGTACATCGATCCATCTAGTAAATTAGGCTAGATGATCAATTTTTTGGTGATAATAGATTGCCCCCCAACATATGAGTGTTAGGAGCAAAACATATGACCAAAGTACATTATAAAGTCACAATCACTAGGCAACACAGTGGAGTCAAAGAGAGAGAGAGAGAGGCCAATAAAGCTTAAGTGAAAAAGGATAGGGATAGAGGAGACGAGACTAATGCAAGTATCCTTTTATGTTGTGGTACTAGACCTCAATGAGGTAGGGGAGGCATACCCATACCCATTGAGATAACTTAGTACAAAAATAATGGTGCGCCCAAAAACATAAAACTGAGAAATGAAGTACATGATGAATGGTACATGACATGCTGGCATAACAAAGCCATAAAATAATACAATGTGTCCCATATACATAATGAACCTAGAAAAATATGAGCCAGGAATGAATATAATAATATCTGAGTACATGAGATATAATGACCCTTCCCTCAAAAAATGGGTGGGAGGGAGGGTAGAACAATCGAAGAAGCCCTGCTGAACAGGGAAGGGCCCTGCAAAACTGAATGGATCATCTGAAGGAGACGTGCATGCTATGAACACTACGATCGGTAGGAACCAAACCCGTCAAATCTGCAAAACTACATTTGAGGCTATAACATAATGGGAATGCATCCGGCTATGTGGGGGTTACTTGAAGGGCCACCCCCTCATGAGTTATGAAACATCTCACACACACTCAAGAATCACTGGTACAATCTGCTGCATCACTGGATCATCAAGTGTATGAATCATGAACATGAAACAACCAAGTCAAAGGGAAATAATGAGTTGCTCTACTCGATCCGAGGCGTCGAACAAGAATGGAAGTTGGAACCAAGATACACCACCCTTTAGGCCGTTCTTCTGGAATAAATGAGCTGATGTTGACAGAATAGGGCCTGCGATAGGTGAGGCAATGAGGATCCTCAACTAAGGCATGAGGGAAAATAGTAATGTGACTGATGGACTAACACCAGGGACAATGGAAAACGTGGGACCGAGGGACAAATAGATGAATTCCCTTGTTAGAGCATAAAGTGCATGGTTGACTTGGCAACAACTAACTCAGCTCCATAGGGGATGGGGACAATATGACTAGAGGCCAAAATGGGCAACATAGGATGAATGGTATGCAAATATGGATGGAATACTGTGACATGATATAATGGAATGTGAAACGGACTCCATGAATGCAAAGGTGACTCATCGTGGATGCTCTCAACAAGGGTGACTCGATGATGTTGCCACACAAGGTAGGCCTGGTGGGGACCATGAAAGCATGAGTAAATGATGGTTACTCATCACGAAAATCGACACGTGAGACGACAAGCACGAAGGGAAGGTGGTCACCAAAGTAGAAGCATCACATATGAAGAAATGCGATTTTGAGAGGCGAAGAAGTGATCCTTCTTGGAAAAATGGTTTCTGGATGAAGTGTCAAATCATAAAAAATTGAGAAAGACCCATTATAGTACTCGATGATAGATTTCCAATGGTGCTGATGATTCGTCAAATAAAGCTATGGTCTGGTCGCAATGTGTGACAAAAAAACTGTGGGTTTTCCTATAAAAGGGTCTTTTCCCTCCAATTTGAGAGGAGGAGAAGGCCCTAAATCTTGTAAAGATCATAGTGGACAAACCGGCCATCGGAATCAAGATTTGAAACTTTTAGGAAAGTGACCTTACTTGTCTAAATTTGGCCTTAATGCTTCTTGGAATGATGGTTCCTAGTGAAGAATTAAGGGAAGAGGGAAACAAGAATAAACTACTAGAGGATGTCTAGAATTGTTCTCACCCATGAAGTCAAACATGGGGACTATGTGGACATAGATTAGAATATTTGAAGATATGGTATCAAACATCTATGATATGCGATATGCGATGTGCATATGGATCACCGGAGAGGTCGGTAGGATAAACTATCTAAGGAATGGGAGGATAATCGACCATACCTAGATCTAGTGGGTTCTAGTTCAAGACTTATGTTAATCAGTTGAGAAGATGGCCAGGGGAAAACCATCATTCCCCCAAGCATGGGATGCTGCCCGCAAACATATGTGATGGAGGGAACTGATCTGGTATGCAAAGGTGGGAATGACGCCTCCTAGCAGGAGGAGTTTGTGGAGTGCCATTGTGTTTCAAGTGCTCAAAAAATGGATTCAAGCATCTCGGCCCAACTTGGCACAAGATCCTCCAAAGGAGATGTAGGGGCCTATGTGCCTCCTAGTATGCTATAGGCATTCTGGATGTATTTAGAGCTATGGACTCCAAACACTTGTATTTTTTATGTGATACATAATATGATTATGCATTTTTATATGACGATGATGGTTCACCATGTGTTATGTTTATATTCTGTGGTATACATGTGATAAATTCCAATCTAGAATGTTATTTGCAATGGTATCTACATAGTTATTTTGGGCTCTAGGAACATAACTAAAAGTAATGGTTTCAAATTCATGTACCAACAACTTAACTCGTAGGTATTTTCTAAATAGGCCTTGGTTATGCACATGATACGCACCATTCAGTTGCATGACAAGTAGCAAGGAATCTAAATGAACATGAAGATGAAGGATGTGATGAACAAGGGAATTGACTAACAAACCTATCACTGCATCATATTCGGCCTGGTTATTGGTGGAAAATCCAATGCACATGCCGTTCGAAAGGACTAACGTATGCAAGGGGGTAAAAATGGCCTAGGCTACTGAGGCTAGATTCCTAGAGAAGCGACTCGCACCATTGGCATGACCGATATACAATGTGGATGATGGATCCATTTGAAAGGTTCAGAAGACAATATATGAGATGATGTAGCCTACCTGACTTCATGGTAGAAATAACGACACACAAATCAAAGGGATGTGTTATGAGTGACATTTCTTGAGGTAGAGTGAACTGGGAGAATTAGGAAGGAAATGGACTTTAGAATCCTCCAAAAATATGCCCCCTTGCCTAAGTGCAAGGGTAATCAGGGGTAGACATAGCTTCCATGATGTCCTCATCAGAATGGAAGATGGGTGGATGGGAGGAAGACTGAATACATAATGCGGTGATGGTACTTGGTGCATCAACCTGAGAGAGAAGGTTCACATACACATCATGTGGAATGGTAGATGACGCGCTGGTGGATGGAGGATCTACAAATTTTGAGACCTGGGATTCTGTCGAAAGAGGTTCGATAGAAGCGTGCGTAGAAACCTCAAAAAGATTTTCCTGTGAGGAAATTAAGGATGACGACAAGTAAAGGATAAGGCCTGTGGTATCTGTCATCTCGACATTAGGGGGAGGGATCATGATGGTGGGACCATTGTCACCTTGCTTTGGTTTACTAGTGGTACCAGAATCCAAGGGTAGGGGAGTAGATGACCCATTACGAGTGGCCTTGTATTCGCGAAGTGCCTCAAGGCAATCACGAAATTCATCGAGATGAGGGTAATAATGGGAATAATGACCATGGTGATCGCACAAGGCACAAGGGTGATTTGTGCGTAACGTTCTGAGTTTCTTGGGTGGAACTGGTAAGTTAACATGGAATTTAGGGATATTTGACTCAAGGAACATTTCATGAACCAAAGGCTTGAGTTGAGGAAGTTTAGGATAATTATTGGTGGTGTTCCCAACAACTTTACACAAAGTGCACATAGGTGATGGCTTTGGGGCTTTGGGAGCCTTGTCCTTAGGTTCTTTCCTCTTAGCTTTTCTCCCTTGTCTAGATGTTCTCGTAGTAGGAGTGGGTTCTTGTTGAGGTTGTGATGGAACTGAAGCAACGACAAAGGCTGTAGGGACCAGTTGAACCGGGGTCAAAGCATGATATTGTCTTAGTTGACTAGGCGAAATGCTTGCAAGGGGATCGATGTACCATAATGGGATCCCCAAAGTCATGTTAGGAAGGACCAACGAAGCCATGACAGGGACAAAAAATATTCTCGGAGGGGCGAATAAGAAAGGTATATGACCTGTAGGGTAATGTCCCAGCGGAATAGCTCTTGGATGGTTGAGACTTGGAGGAACAGTTCCTGGTGGAAACATAAGAGAGGCACCCACAAATGGAGGAGGTTCTGGCGGGGTGGATCCAGAGGGCTCGACTGGGATGGTAACAATAGGGCGTTGAGGAGCTGGTTGTGGATCAGATGTACCAGACTACTTAAGAGCAACCTCTGATGCTTGTAACATGCAAACACTCATAGAGTTAGGCTCTGCGATGAGAGGGGGAGGACTAGGGAAAGCACCCAACGATGAGGAATATTTATAGAATCTAGGTGAAACATTGGTGAGGGGAGTTGAGGATTGCTTATCTGACATTGATGAGATAATGGACTCGGGGAAGGTCACATAGGTTGGCTCGTATTAAGTCAACTAATCGATGGTAACGATCTTCCCTTCATGGGGGAAGCACATCTTGCAGAAAACGCAGATGCGAGGACTGACATGGCATATGTGTAACTACGACCCAAGAGAATGTTGTAATCTAAAGGGGCATTAATAACCTCAATGTCTACATGGACAATCTTGCCCGCAAGGGTCACTGGACAGTTGCGGTACATGCCAAGAGGCTGGGAGGAGTGTTAGGAGGGAAAAAGTATTTAAACTTTTATTTAGAAATAATAAATAAATAAATTATTTATTTATCACCTGAAGAAATTCGTTAAGGAATAATAAACAAATAATGATCTATTTAATTATTCCTAAGGGGTTTACTCAAATTTGACAAGGAATAATAATTAATTAACGATTAATTAATTATTCCTAGAGAAAAGTAAGATAATTAATAATTTTTCTGTTGATTTTTCATAATTGGGTAAAAAATGACAAGGAATAATAATTGAACAATGGTTTAATTAATTATTCCTAGAATAAAATCAAATAAATAGTGATTTATTTAATTATTCTTCATGTGTTTAATTATAAATTACTTAACAAAGGTGGTTTATTAAGTAATTTCTCACAGTAAAAACAATTGTACTATGGTAAAATTGGATTTACATGGTGTACTTCAATTCATCTAGTAAATTAGGCTAGATGATCAATTTTTTGGTGATAACAACAAGGAGGTAAGTATGCTAGAAGATAAACCCAAGAGAGAGGAAAAGTCACTATAACGCTTCACTGAGGGTGATTTGAGCATTATGGTGCAAGATAAAGTGTAAATGGTGTGCTAAGGAGGCTCATAAAGAAATATAGATGTCTTGAAAAACAACTCTTAGGGTAGAATTTGAGTGTATAATGCTACAATGAGGGGCAATAGGGTGTTATGCTGCATAGCATCATCTCAAGGGAGCACTGCAAAGGTTAAAGAAGTGAGGATAACCAAGTTGTGGAGATAAAACCAAGAGTGTAGCACTGTATAGAGATATAAGGGAGCTACATACCACTGGCTAGAGTCACAAAAGTATGCTACACAAGCTCAAAAAGGTTTAAAATTGTAAGAAAACTCAAGTAAAAACCTGCCTCTGAGAGTTACCTCCATGTGGTGAAGAGCTACAAGGTCTTTATCTACCATATTATTAGGGTTAGGGATCCTTAAAGCTTCTAGATTGATCATCATAACTCAATTAAGTTCATGAGTCTTTCTCCATTGCCTTATGTTAAGAGAATTGATCATAATCCACAAGTTCTAGATAAGCTTCATAGGAAGATCTCTACATTTATTTGAGCAAGTGGGCCCCTCGTTATCCTCTAAGTATAAGGCACTAGAAGGAATTGAGGAGGGTTGTTGTTGTAGCCACAACAAGTGCCAGTGAATGTTACATCAAATATATTCATTCATAGATTATTATTATACAAAAGAAAGCATTCACTTTCCAATTATGGATGGAACACTCTCAATTTTGCTAGTTTGCTTATGAAGTAAAGTTTCATGATTGTGTCTAGTTGTTTATGTGATATTTTAACATTGTTTATTATAGTCTTAGGAAAAAAGCCAAACATTAAGCACTATTGTTATATTTGTAAATAAACATATTTTTCAAATTAGCTGTGAGACTTCACATAGGTGCACGTAAGTTTGATTGTAGGCATATAGAGATGGCAAGGGATTCTTTGCATGGACTATCTCCTATGAGTTTAAATTGATTTAAATCAATAAACATATGCTATACTACTTTGAGTAAACTCTATCACTAGATGTCAAAGATGTGTGTGCGTGTGTTGTGGCCACCAACAACCCCCCTCCTTATGAAGTGTTATTGCTAATACTAAATAAGTGGGGACCCTCAGTAAAAATCTAAAAAATCAGTTAGTGTTATATTTTCTTTTTAGATGAAACTTACAACATCATGGACTTAGGAAAATACCTTGAAGAATCTAAAAAAAAAACCTAAGTTTCATAATGAAGAAAATAAAATTCACTCCTTAAGAGATATTGCATCGCGCAAAGAATGATAAGGTACCTTCTAATGAGTTAAAATGATGAAAAATGCGAGATTGCGACGCGAAACTTCATCGCATCGCATACATTAAAGAAGCACTCACATTGAAAAAGTCTAAAATCGCCGATATGCGATATCGCATATCGCGCATCGCAAAAATCACATGAATCACACATAAGGATTATAATGATTAAGCGATCTGCGATATTGCGATATAGCGATATTGCGATACTGCGACACTGCGAAGTTGCGATGTTGCGATATTGCGATACTATGACCTTGCGATAGAACAACACGATGAAATTGCGATTTGCGATACAACGATCTGCAATATCGCAAAGCAAAATCGCAGGACCTCTCCATCGCAGTTAGTTCTGGCTCATTATTTGAGAAAACTTTTTCAGCCAAGAGTTGGTCATGCATTTTAATGTGAATTAATGAGTTGTTGCCAGTTGTTAATGAAGTATGGTGTTGTGTTTTTCAAAGAACTAGCTCACGTAAGGTGGCATGTTTTGCATATCTTCGGCATTTAAAGTTTTCTTGTCATTAGTCTTTTTATCATTACTTCCACCTCAATGTAAACTGCAGGAAAGAAGGACGAAGCATTATACAAGGTAGTATGCAGAAAACTATGAGGAGGAAAGGCAGTGCTCCAATGTCCATTTCGGAAGGCACACCTAATCCACTTAAGGAAGAAAAAGAGCCGCAAAACTCTTATGAGGCATCTATCACAGATTTCTCATATACAACCATGGTTGAATGGGTACTGAACGATGCTGATACTAGAAACATACAGTTTAATTCTCAGGGTCAAGAGCTCACGAAATCACTATTTTTACAAATTTTGAGCTTTATACCGGATGAGAGACCGGATGAGAGAAAAAGGCGCAAGAGGCAAAAAACACATCAGGGAAGCTCGGATCAAGAAACAGAGGCAGTTTCCGATGCGCGATTAGCGCTTAGCGCTAATCGCGCATTGCTAAGAAAACTTGCTTGAAAAGGAAGGCTCCTAGTTACTCAGTCACCTGCAAGCCCCGAAAATTGCAAGAAAGCAGTGATAGAAACAAACTGGAAACAGAAGACTGAAGGAAAAACAGAAGCAGTCCAAGGGTTAACCAAGTTGAAATGGGATTTTTACCAGGTATATATGGTAATGTCGCATAGTCACTGGATGACGTTCAAGTATATCATCAATTTTACTGAGAAGATAATGCCAACTCTTGTCGATTCTGTTTGCTTAACTCAACCAAAGATGGAAGACAATCAACCGACTCCACTCAGGAAAATACTGAATGCTTGCGACATTAAGGAGCAAATTTAGAAATAGTTAGATAGTAGATTTAATTTTAGAAATAGTTTTGTTTAGAAAGAGGACAGTCATTTAAACTGAATCCTCAATTTCTATAAATAAGTTATTTAGTTAGTAGTATTTAAACCCTTCTCATTCATTTAGAGAGGGGTCCAGAAATTTATCAAAAACTTGTCCTCAGAACATGCACTTTTGCATCCTCAGAGAAGGTTTTGGTGAATGAATGGAACAGGGTTTATTTGATATTTGCATTTGATATCTGCTACTGATGTTGCACTTCTATACTCTTAGTAGATGTTGAGTCAAGGAGAGATAAATCAATCATTGCTTGAAGCTCATGAGTAGGACTAGTTATAAATGGTACTTTTATCTCTTAACCATTTCTGCTTATGCGTTAAAGTGATATTCAGTTTTCAGTTATTTATATGTTACAGC